>VUQH01055265.1:0-31115 GCA_015106775.1 Etroplus canarensis | reverse complement strand
AGACGATTCATGGATGTAGTGAAGGAGGACATGTAGAGGGTTGGTGTGAGGGAAGAGGTTGCAAGGGATAGGGTGAGATGGAGGCAGATGATCTGCTGTGGTGACCCCTAATGGGAGCAGCCGAAACAAGAAGTGTTTGATCACAGAATTTAACCTCTGTGAATGTTGAAATCTAAATTGGGGCCTAATAGTCATGATATCTTTTCCTCTGCTGCTTCATTGATTTTTATATTTTCTACTGACTTAATAAAATGCTGTTTCAACTCACTGGTATTCTGCCCAGCAATTAACACCATCATTTTAATGTGTTTGTCCCTCAGTTTGAGTTGTACTCAGAAGCCAGCATTGCCCTGCTCCACCTGAACACTCCACAGGATTTCACTGATCTGGCTCAGCAGGCTAAAAAGAACCTGACACTGGATGGGAAAGAGTTAAACATCAGCCCTGCATATTTGTTCTGGGATCTCACTGCCATTTCACAGGTAGTTTTCCACAGTTTTTTTTATGGCTTTTTATCACTGTTCAGATATTCATGTTTAAAATAACAATATGCCATGCTGACAGGGATAGCACCCTATTAACTGGTCTAAAATACTTTACAAGTTACATAAATTAAAATATTGCCATACCATACCGAGTATAGAAACAGTTACACAAACATAACTAAAATCTAAACTGACTTTTATATCATTTAAGTATTGGCATTTGCTTTTTGTTTTTACTCTGTATTGCGATATGAGGTGTCTTGAAATTGTTATGAGTTGATGCTGGACCTTATGAACAATAACACCGTAGATATAACACAGATATATTGTGTGTTTCCCCTACAGTCTAAACAGGATGAAGATGTATCTGCCAGCCGATTTGAGGACAACGAGGAGCTCCGATATTCCCTTCGCTCTGTGGAGAGACATGCCCCCTGGGTGCGACACATTTTCATTGTCACCAACGGACAGATTCCCTCCTGGCTCAACCTGGATAACCCCAGAGTTTCAGTTATCACACATCAGGTAGCAAAGCCTTGACCTCTGCCACACTGAGCTGCACTCCTTACAAAGTCTTGGCAGTCCACATACTCAATAAATACATGCATACACACTAAACAGGACCTGAATACCTCATCTAAATTTAGATCCTGTTAAAATGTTATGTTTATATTTATGAGCTTAAAGTATAATTACTCTGAAAATATCAAATGTTTAAGTAAAAAGGAAAAAAGTATTTAAGTATGCAAAAGTATGTTTGTTGTTTTCTTCTTTTATTTCTAGGATCTCTTCTTGAACCACAGCCATCTTCCCACTTTCAGTTCCCCTGCTATAGAGGCACACATTCATCGTATCCCAGGGCTCTCCCAGAAGTTTATTTACCTTAATGATGATGTGATGTTCGGCAAAGACGTGTGGCCAGATGACTTCTACAGCCACTCGAAAGGACAGAAGGTGCGGACACAACGTGAAAAGTGTTCGCAATGAGGTTCACTCTGAAAACCGTACTGCATTTTGTGGTTAAATATTGAAAAATAGCTTTCTTTACTCATTGTCCTGCAGGTGTACCTCACCTGGCCTGTTCCTAACTGTGCAGAGGGCTGCCCAGGATCCTGGATCAAAGATGGGTACTGCGACAAGGCCTGCAACAACTCAGCTTGTGACTGGGATGGAGGAGACTGTCTGGGTAAAGAGATCAACACCGTTATGTCTTCTGTATAAATAAGCATGTTTGTGTTGTGTATATTTAATATGTTAATCCTTCTCTCTGACAGGTGCAGCAGGGAACAGTCGATTCGCAGCTGGGGGCGGTGGTGGTGGGCCTGGAGGAGCTGGTGGACAGGTGTGGCAGTTTGCAGGTGGTTTAGGAGGTCTCGTGGGGACATCCTACTGCAACCAAGGCTGTGCCAACTCTTGGCTGGCTGACAAGTTCTGTGACCAGGCCTGCAATGTGCTTTCCTGTGGCTTTGACGTGGGCGACTGTGGCCAAGGTGACTTTAAAGCAAATACATGTTAGGGAGGGTTTTTTTAACCTCCATGATTCTAAAATTATAATACATGTTATCAAAGCCTTATAAAATGTGTTACTAAGACTATGTAAGTGTTAATAATAGCATCATTTATTAGAATTGAAATGTAATTAAAGCCTTGAGTTGATATTTGTATAATAGCATTTATTATTTGTTAAATATATATTTAATATATTAACATATTAAATATACCTACCTACCTACTTACTGACTTAGTATTGCTCCGTTTGCCATAATAAACATTTATTACATGCAAATATTTATCTTTATCTGAAAATGGTATAAAGTGAAGGGACACTTTATTAATGGAAGTTTTTTGTGTGTGTATGTGTAAGTAATTTCCTCCCGGGGATTAATAAATTATTCTGATTCTGATTCTGATTTTTGTGCTTTACCACTTAAGTATTATTTTATTGTTTTTTTATTTTTATTTTCTTTGTCAGCCTTGACAACATGACGTTTTTATTCCAAAGAAAAGAAACTGTGAAAAGCTGTGTTTATTATCTGCTGATAAGGATTTGTTGCTTTAGATGGAGTAGCTGCAAGAAGATTTAATAAAATGTAGTATATAATAAAATGTAGTCACACGTAACATTATTAAGCATCATATAAGGACTTATAAGAGTCTTATTACCTGCTAACTATTGCTTGTTAAAGGCTAATATCCTTAAAAATTATACCTAGAATCTACTGAAACCACATTAATGAGCCACCTTTTTGGACTGGAGACCTCCTCCTTCATGTATCTTTTCTGTCTTAAGCTGTTTTCCTTAGAGAAGCTATGTATTAGTGACTTCTTTCTGTGTTTTGACACCATAGTGCATAGACATGATAAGTCAAGAATGATGCATAGCAGAAACATCATACTTGAAGCACAGATCCCCTTTTACCTTTAGATTTCTTTGTTATTTAAAGTGATCAGCTAGGGATGCTACACATGTTAGCATGTTTGTAAAACCTCACTTTGTTTCTGCAGACTAGCTCTATCAACGGTGTCAGCCATGCTTGTTTTGCCCATTGTTTACATTTGATCTCGCCTGCATCTTGCCTTCTCCAGCGCAAAATTATGACTGTCTCATTTCAGTGATATAGAATTCAGATGAAACGCGACATGACCGTTCAGACTGAGGTCACCGTGAAAAACATCGAATACATATCCGATTTAGGACCATGTATGAAAGTGGCCCGAGTTGTGCTGTTCATGTCATTAAAAAATAAGATATGGGTCACACATGGGCAAAAAAAAATCGGATTTGGTCCACTTTTGCCTGCAGTGTGAACGTTGCCTAATTGACTTTTAGGTGAGATGGCAATATTTTAGGGAAGTGAGAAAGTTCCAAAAGAAAAATTGAGTAATGCATTGGTTTTGCAATTGTGATTTGGAGTTTAAGTAAATCCTAAAATGTATTCATTTCTCTTGTAGAACACTTTGGCGAGCTGCACCGTGTCACCCTGCTGAGGAACCAGAGCCGCTACACGCTCCCTGTTGGTGAGGTCAGGCCATATTTCATGTTTGAGAAACTGGCTCGCAGAGTCTCTGAGGCCCATGTCAGTGAAAACCCAGTGGTGCGCCACACCTCCGTTGCAAACAAGTGGAAGACCATTCACCTGCTTCTCCACCCCAGGCACAATGCCACCCAAATCCACTATAACATCACTTTTCAGAGAGATGATGACACAGAGTTCACAATGAGCTTCAGTGTGGCTGTTGACACTCGTGAAATTTCTCAAACTAACGTAACCCAGACTTCAAGTAAAGATGCAGCAAAAGAGCTCAAAGTGACCCCAACCCCAGAGTCAGTGTTCCCTTTCTCAGATATTCCTCAAGATAAACGAGGGCCAAAGATCAATAAAAGGCAGCCTGGAGAACTGCAGACTATCATACAGGTTCCTTCATTAAATGTATCACTTTTGCCAGCTGCTCTACGCAATGAGCTTCAAAAGCTAGAGGAAAAGCTTCTTATCGGTGACATTACTGAGAGGGGTTATAACTTCACAAAGGCTGAACTTTTAAAACCTTACAAGACACTGTCTGAAAAGCAGGAGATTACTGATTCACAGCCTGGCAAATATGGGGTAGGCAGAGTCCAGGGAAAGCCCTATAAAGACTTGGAGGTTGAGGAATTGGAAGGAAAAAATGACACTAGTAATGTTCAGAAAAATCAAAACGCTAAAGAAGAAATGTCCAGGAAAGGTGCCATGGAGAAAGACAAACTTGTTACTCCTCTTATTCCGGTCCACATTGATGATAAACTTGTGAAAGGTTTTATAACTGAAACCCCTTATCCTCTGAAAGCTGCAATTGAGAGGCCTATGACTTCCAAGCTTTTAAACCATCTTTCCCAAAGAAAAAGTGCAGAAAGTGAGGCTGAGCCCGCTAATGCTCCTCCAGTGAGGAGGAGGCTCCAACACTTCACCTCCTCAGACCGAGGCTTCCTGCCGTGGGAGAGGAGGAAATATTTCCAAGCACTGGTTGAGGTATGTACATCCCACAACTGGTAATTTTAACATCTGCTCAAGAAACTTGATTTAAAAATAATTTTCTTGTGTTCATTTTACAGGAAGAGGAACGTCTTCAAAGGGAAATGTCATATGAGACTGATGGCACTGCTACTAGGCGAAAGCTGCAAGACACTTTTGCTGACTCGCTGCGTTACGTCAACAAGCTGCTCAACAGTCAGTTTGGCTTCACATCCCGCAAAGTTCCTGCACACATGCCCCACATGATCGACCGTCTCATCATGCAGGAACTGCAGGACACGTAAGAAATAAATCTGTCATGTCTTTGTTTTGACTTTTATCAAATTAAATTTATACATTTAAAAAGCGTTAATCAAGCTTCTGTGCACATTACGGGACAGGTCGTCATCAGATATCAGAACTGTGTGAAAGAAAATATAAGCTGAATATGAAAATGAAACAAGAACATTATAAAACGCTTGCAAGTTTGATTTTATGTGTTTCAATATGTAGTGTTATGTACGGTCTTCTTCAGATTCCCAGAAGAGTTTGACAAAACATCAGGCCACCGTGTTCGTCATTCTGAGGACATGCAGTTTGCTTTTTCATACTTTTACTTCCTGATGAGTGCTCAGCAGCAGCTCAATGTGTCCGAAGTGTTTGATGAGATCGACACCGATCACTCGGGCATTCTGTCTGATCGTGAGATTCGAACTCTTGCCACAAGGATCCACGAGCTGCCCCTAAGCCTCCAAGTCAGTCAAAAAGTCTTTTCGACATATCGGTAACTGCTGCTCAACAGTTCTGGTTTTGAAGTTTGTTTTTACTCTTTGTGGAATTTCTAGGATCTGACAGGTTTGGAGCAAATGCTGATAAACTGCTCAAAGACACTGCCGACTAACCTGACCCATCTCCATCTGGTGAACCCCACTCAGGAAGCCTACTATGACCCCAGCATGGTGAGCTGTACAACCAGTCTGACTGGATATTATCGTTATAATATTAAATAGTTTGATTAATTTTCTGTTTCCTAATCTACAGCCTCCTGTCACAAAAGGCCTCATCCTGCACTGCAAGCCCATCACAGAACGCATTCACAAAGCCTTCAGAGACCAGAATAAATACAAGTGAGATTTTAAGTACTACTTTATTAAGTTATTTATAAAATTGGTCTTGAGAGCTTGAGTACTGACACAGCTTTTTGACAGGTTTGAGATTATGGGTGAGGAGGAGATCGCTTTCAAGATGGTGCGGACCAATGTGTCCCATGTGGTTGGTCAGTTAGATGACATTAGGAAGAATCCCAGGTGAGGAGAATGTTATCCTAAAAATAGATGCTTTTCCATTGTTTTCCCTTAATGTGGTGCAGCTAAAGTTTACATCTTTACCACGCAGATTGCTGAACTGTATTGTCTGTTTTCACCTCAAAGGAAGTTCATCTGTCTGAATGACAACATCGACCACAGCCATAAGGATGCTGCCACAGTGAAAGCTGTGCTGAGAGATTTCTATGAATCCATGTTTCCACTGCCCTCCCAGTTTGAACTGCCCAGAGAGTACCGCAACAGGTTCCTGCATATGGAAGAGCTTCAAGAGTGGTATGTTAAGAAGTGAAGATACTTCTTGTGATACTTCTTTGTCAGCAAATACACAGAATATGAGTAGTCACTCATTTATCCTGCACTACTTTAAGCTTTAATTTAAATTAAATGGATGAGTTATTTAGGAACAGTTTAAAATTTGCGAGGGAGATAAACAGCAGTGTGTGTGAACAAGTACAGTACTGCTTGCCAAAAAAGATGGCGTCACTAAGGAGGTCACATGACCGAAAAAGGTGTCTGTGGGAACTATTTATAAGGACTAGAATTTTTTTTTTTCTGCTAGGTTGTGAAGAAGCTTATTTCTATTGTGGAGTTGGCCATTTTGAGATAGGAGATAGGAGAATATGGGTATGACTAACTTTTGGAGCGAGCCTCAAGTGGCCATTTGAGGGCCTGAGGTTTTGGTAATTTTACATTGGCTTCAGTTTTCAGCCCCAGATTTTGCTTTTTGGTTGAACAACTTTTAGATTTATTACATTTAGTACTGACAATCAAGGGCCAGCAATGAGCTCTGAAAATACACTGTATGGACAAAAGTACTGGGCCATCCCTCCTAATGATTGATTTGGGTTTTTCATTCAGTCCCATTGCAATAGGTGTATAAAATCAAACAAATATTACAAATATTTGTAAAGAGCTCACTGAATTCCAGTGTGGTACTGTTAAAGGATGCCACCATTGCATTAAGTCAGCTTATGTAATTTCTTCTCTTCTAGATATTCCATAGTCTGCTGTAATTATGGCAAAGTGAAAGTATTTGGGAACCACAGAAACTCTGCCATGAAGTATCAGACCACGTAAAGTGATAGTGGCGTCATCAAGTGCTGAGGCACATAAAAGTTGCCAACACATCCCAAATCTCCTCTAGCATTAACATTAACAAAAAATGTACGCCGGGAGCTTCTTGACATTGGTTTCCATGGCTGAGCAGCTGCCCGCAAGCCCTACATCACCAAGGACAATGCCAAGTGTCAGATAAGAGTGGTGTGAAGACTCTAGAGCAGTGGAAATATGTATTGTGAAATGATGAATCATGCCTCTCTGCCAGTCCGATGGACAAGTTTGGGTCTGGTTAACACCAATGGAAGGTTAACCTGCCTGACTTAATTATATAAACTTTGGTGGAGGAGGGATAATGCTATGGGGTCGTTTTTCTGGGCTTGGTCTGGGTCCATTAGTTCCAGTGAAGGGACATCTTAATCTTCATCTTACCAAGACATTTTGGACAATTCTGTGCATCCAACATTGTGTGAAAAGTTCAGGGAAGACCTTTTTGTTCCATCATGACTGTGCCCTAGTGCTCAAAGCAAAGTCCATAAAGGCATGGTTGGATGAGTTTGGTGTGAAAGAACTTGACTGGCCCACACAGAGCTCTGACCTCAACTCCATCCAACACCTTTGGGATGAACTAGAATGGAGATTGAGCCCTCTTGTCTAGCATCAGTGTTTGACCTCACAGATGCTCTTCTGAACGAATGCCAAAAATTTCCACAGACACACTCTAAAATCTTTCAGAAAGCTTTCCCAGAAGAGTGGAAGCTGTTATAGCTCTAAATGAGGGACCAGCTCCATATTAATACCTATGGATTTAGAATGGAATGTCATAAAAGCTACCGTAGGTGTAATTGTGTAGGTGGCCCAGTACTTTTGTCCATATAGTGTATCAGAATCAGAATACTTTATTGATCCCCGGGGGGAAATTACTTAACTGAAAGCATGCTGTCCCGAAGAAAAACAGAAACAAAGTAAATCCCATCTGTAGAGGATGCCGAAAACTTTCTTCTTCAGCATGATAGAGAGATAAAGTAAACAAGTCAGAAAAAATAGACTTATAAGTTCAAAAGCAAGATTAAAAGAAATATGGAGCGTATGCAACAGGCTGCACGCGGGTTGGTACATGTGTACTAGATTTATCCTTGGTGCCATTCACCTTATGGGAATTTGCCATCAACAAGTCAAAGCTTTCACCTATACAGTGCTTCAGTGAACGCAAATTTGTTACAGACTTGCATGGTTCCCTGATGATCTTTCCTAAGAAATTAGTCTCTTCTTGCTTCTCCTCTAGAGCCACAACAGTGTTGAAATTGGTGATACTGAGCAGGATTTCTCAACAACTACTAGATGACTGTCCTTCATAGATGATGTATGCATTGTAAACTGCACTTAAATTGACTTTATGACCATTACCTCTAAAGGTAGTGTTACATAAATGAACAAAAGAGAGACTTTTTGCATCCCTTCAAAAGGCTCTTGCCAAAGGAAAATCACGAGCAAGTAATACAGTACATATTTTTATTATTTTTGTTGATGTTTTATTTACTCGGGCATATCAGAAAGTTTTGTTGATAAACTGCCCCTTCATAACAAGAAAATGCACTCATTGTCTTTGCTTTTCACTCCTGAGGTCCCATTCTGAGGCAATATTTGAGTTGATTTATGAATATATTGCAGACTGCAGTTTTTAGTGGCTGGCCACATATGTACTTTAAGTGCAGAGTCCTGCACATGTGCCAGTGGTTTATCAAGCTGTTTTCCCCCAGTTGGACTAAGGTAAGAATTTGTGGCTGTCACCACATGGGACTGAGTGTTGCCAGGTTGGACCAGTGGGAATCCCTCTGGAGAGTTAGAGTTCCTTGTTAGAGATTCTGCTCCTGTGTTTGAGGGGCTTGAACAAGTGAATGCAAACCTCGCATAGAAGCTTTATAATTAGACCGAGCGCATCAGATGAATTGCTAGCTTTAAGATACTTGCACCATCATTACATGGCTGAGCCTCTCCACCCCCCGATGGCATTGGGTGATGTCACCTTGTCACCTCACGCCCTGCTACCCTCTGCGTACTGCATGCTTCCTTCTTGTTACATCACACCAGTCTATTGTCCACTGGGACGTGCCACTGCGAACGTTTGTCCAACCCAGAGAAATTTCAGTGCTTTACTTGTTGGTGATGGACGGAAGTTTTTTAAACTAATTGAAATGTGTTTTTTTCCTCAGGCGGGTGTATCGGGACAAGCTGAAGTTCTGGACCCACTGTGTCCTCGTGACACTTGTCATCTTCACTGTCATATCCTTCTTTGCCGAACAGGTCAGTGTTCACTTTGGACTGCACACATTCAGATGAAGGTACACAGAACATTTACTAACACACCTCATCATTTCCATGATTCATTCTTGAGTTATGATTCAGGCATTCGCTACCAAAATTCCACTCTGAGGAGGGCCCATCTCATATGTCGAGCTAGTATGACCAGCTGTGCGAGGACCTTACTTTACAGAAATGAAAGACCCCCAGCAGCCTTATATGAAAGGCAAGACTTGACTGTCCTTTTTTTTCTTTAACCTTCTTTGTCACCACACCTGCTAGAAGAGCATCCAGAGATTACACAAAAGATTTTAAAAACTGGAAGCTGTTATTAGACAGTTTTTTCAGCTTAATTCTTCCATTTTGGTGCTGGAAACAGATTAAAAGAAATGCCAGGAGTTGTTTAACAAATACTGCTTGACTGTTGTGAGGCACCTTCCTAATCCAAAGGTTTCCAGTTTCTCCTCAGTGAACCAAAAGAAAGGTTAATAGTTGCAGTGACCCTAGGAGAATTTCTTCCACAGAAGCCCATGGGACCAGTGTGTCAGACTTGTCCCATGTCACTGTACACAAACAGACTTTTGATGCCTTTCTGGCACTAGCTGAGTCTGGCTGTCCTTCTGTTTAAGGTAGAGTTTAGATTAGAGAGATCAAATGTGTCTTCACTCCTCAGAGGGAGGTGATTTTAGTCTGCTGCTCTATGTCCAAGATTATCTTTGGTTTCTTGGGTTACAGACATCTGAGGGGGTATTGGTGTCAAAGCCTTGATTAGTGAAACTAATAGTTTGACATTTTGGGAAATATACTTGTAGTCTGGCCAAAGTTACTTGAGAACATTGATGCCATGTATAACCATTTGCTGTTGCTAAAAAAACATAAAAATGTTGCCAGCTGAAGAGGTCAGGGCGGAGAGTCAAACTGCCAACCTTGTGATTGAAAAACCTTTGCTTTACCCCGTAAACCACACCTACAGATATAGTTTGCTCACTTTGTATTGGTAATGCAATGTAACCTTTTGACTGCGGAGACAAAATGACACGAAAGTCCTTAAATGCAAAACTTCCTTCCAAGCACTGCACCATGATTGTTTAAAAAATCTGCAGCACATCTGCTGCCCTTAAAAAATTATAAAGAAAAAGATTTTCTTTTGAAATACTTAAAATGTAGGACAGGTATATGAAGTGGGGGACACACTGGCCCCTCTACCTGGCTCCCTTGCTCCGAGCTCTTGGGAAACTGTCTGTCATTTGCTGTGTAGGCAAGGCATCCATCTGCCCCTCCCTGAGCCTGGTTCTGCCGGAGTTTTCTTCCTGTTAAAAGGGAGATTTCCTTCCCACGGTCGCCGAGTGCTTGCTCATAGGGGATCGTCTGATTGTTGGGGTTTTCTCTGTAACACTGTAGTATTTTACCTTACAGTGTAAAGCGCCTTGAGGTGACTTTTGTTGTGAATTGGTGCTATATAAATAAAATTGAATTGAATTATTGTTGAGTCAGGTGATGGATATGCTGCCTTTTTCATTTCTTTGTGTGAAGTATGAAGTTTGCAGGTTATAAAATGATAAGAGAAAAGACATTTTTACTCTAGATGTTTCTGTTTCTTCTCAGACTTAATGCAGTATTAACCTGGAGGAGGCACTGCCTTACAGGCTCAAGTCATGGACAAAATTCTTTGTGAGCGGTGAATATTACAGATTACATGAAAAAAATATGAACTGATCACTTGGATCCTGACACTGCCTGATATTCAGTTGTTATGTATCTGTGGTTACGTGCCTATAGGTATACACTCACCAGCCACTTTATGAGTTACCTGGTTGGGACCCTCTTTTGCCTTCAGAACTTCCTTTAGTCTTTGTGGCATAGATTCAACAAGTTGCTGGAAACATTCCTCAGAGATTTTGGTCCATATTGACATGACAGCATCACATTTGGTCCAGATTTGTCAGCTTCACATCCATGATGCAAATCTGGTGACTCTGACAGCCATTGAAGCACAGTGAACTCATTGTTGTGTTTAATAAACCAGTTTAAGATGATTTGTGCTTTGTGACATGGTGTGTTTCCTGCTGGAAGATGTCATCACAAGATGGGTACACTGTTGTCATAAGTGGATGGACATGGTACTAAAAGGCCCAAAGTATGCCAAGAAAATATCTCCTACGTACAAGGCCAAATGGATCCAGGCTTTCATGTTGTTTAAAGAATATTCTGATCCGACCAAAGTTGCTGCAGAAATTGAGACTCTTCAAGTCAGGCAACCTTTTTTCCAATCATTTAGTGTCCAGTTTTGGCAAGTCTGTGCTAATTGTAACAGTTTCCTATTCTTAGCTGACAGGAGTAGCATCTGGTGTTGTCTTCTGCTGCTGTAGCTTATCCACTTCAAGGTTTAATGTGTTTACTTTCAGAAATGCTCTTCTATATACCTTGATTGTAATGAGTGATTATTTGAGTTACTGTTGCCTTCCCATTAGCTGGAAGCAGTCTGGCCATTCTCCTCTGACCTCTGGCATCAGTAGGGCATTTTCTACCAGAGAACTGTTGCTCCCTGGATTTTTTTTTCTTTTTCAGACCATTGTTTGTTGACCCGTGCGGTAGTTGTGTGAGAAAATCCTAGGAGATAAGCAGTTTCTGAAATACTCAGACCAACCAGTCTGACACCATCAGCCATGCTACATTCAACATTACTTAAATCACTTTTCTTCCCCGTCCTGATGCTCTGTTTTTAAAATGTAGCAGGTCATCTTGACCGTGACTGTGTATTCATGCCTGCATTGAGTTGCTGCCATGTAACTGATTAAATCAAATCAAGTGTTTGCGTTGACGAGCTATTGAACAGGTGTACCTAATAAAGTGGCTGTGAGTGTGTATATCTCTTTATACTTGCACTACTCCACCTGTGTTCAAAAGGAGGTTAATGATTACCTTCTTTCCACCTCTTTTACATCACATTGATTGTCCCACTGGCAGAAAGCACAAAGAATTTTTTGTCTTAACCCTACCATTAGTGTCACCAGATCCAAACAAAATAAATGTGGGCAAGGAAGTATTTTTGTGTGAGACAGTGTAGGGTGCGTTAAGGACAAATATATTGTATTTGAATATCAAGTTCCCTACTCCCTTGCTAAGTAAATAAAATGAGGATAAAAGGAAGTTAAAGTGTGGTTTTTTATCTGATAGTCCTCTTTTGCTTATTTGTTCTCTCTTTTATCCCAATAACCTTTAGAACTTTTAACGGTCTTTTGGTTTCTGGTTTGTCTATTTTGTCATAACTTGGGCTTCAGTAGGGATGCATCCATCAACTGGCACATCTCTTTTTAAGCTACAAGTTTCTTGTGAGACTCAGAAATAACTGACAAAACAGGGGAAAAACCTCCAAGAACCACTTTCTACTGTTTTCATTCAGTTATTAGAAGATTCCCTGTCTTTATTTTAGTTGTATTTCTTTTTATTCAAGGTAGTTTTCATAATATTCCATAAACATCTGCATAGTTTGGGGCTTTGTGGTGACATGTCATTTTCCACATGACATGTTAACCCGCAGAAAACCAGTGATGACAGTCTTTTGTCACAACTATTCAGTTAAAGCAAGAATACATGTTCATTTTGTAAACCACAGTAAAACCAGTCAAAATGAGAGACATTGTCCCAATATGTGGGACATGGGGACAAGGGGTGAAAATGCTGTGCAGTCCCACATAAAGAGGAACGTCAGTTTTTATGATATTTTCTCTTTTCCTTTCTGCAGCTTATCCTGTTGAAGCGAAAACTGTTCCCCAGACGCAGGGTGAACAGGGACAGCAACCCGGAACGGGTTTGAAAGCAGAAGACTTTACCCTCTTCACCTTTTTGAACTTCAGTCTCTCCCCTTCCTCTCCTCCTCCTCAGTGGCGAAGACAGGAGAGGATCCAGGCCGGATGCTTCAGTACAGGGTTGAGGAGAGACTTGTGTGAGATGGTGGTGAAACATTTTTCAGAAGATGATGGATGGTGCTGGCCAGTGACAGGAATAACAGTCTGACAGAAGGAGCACATAAATCTTCTTTTCCTCCACCAGGGGCATCCAAGACTTTTTACACAACACAAACAACCAACACTCCCTCCACCTTGCATCACGCTTCTCATATCACAGATTGATGTGCTGTTAAAGTGTCAAACATTTGATATCAGCATGTCAGTGTCCATCCAGTGAGATTTGATCCTAAAAGTCACAAATGAGCGTCTTAGTCAACTCAAAATGGTGATACGAGCCTTTTTTATTGGTTCTGTGTGCTTTGTTTTATATCAGTGTAAGTTAAGGAATTTTTTTTGGTTTAAGGATGTCACTTTTGCTGCTAGTGTACTGAAAGACACATACAGTCAACAGATCAAGTAATAATAAAAAAAAAAGTTGCTATTTTTGTTTACGCTATGGTTCATTTCAAGGAGATGGAGGATCAAAAACATACATATACAACAAGTAGTAATTAGTAGTTCAATAAAGTGTTGGCTGTTTTATCTTCATCCGCCATATTTAAAAACACAAAAACTTGAAGTGCCTTCGTTGTTCATTCCTGCTTGTCTAAATATTTTTGTTAAGCTCCTGTTTTAAGTCTTCTTCTAAATGTTAATATCACATCCTAATCTAGTGATTTACAGTAAGAATGAATGGGATACATGACAATAGGAATATCATTCTTCATGTGATGCAAATGTAAATGATTGTTGGAGCTACATTATAAGTGATACTACAGCTTTCCAGGCTGCCTGTGTGCGTGTGTCCCTGTGGGACTCAACAGGCTCGCTACTGTCTGAAATTCAGACCTCCTCAGCATGTTCTGTAACTTATTTTGATTGTATTGTTTTGGCAGTGAGCCCAATGACTGATGCATCCGATTTGAATGCCAGAATGTAAACATACCCTCACAACAATGCTTGTCATCCGTTCGAAGTATTTTCCTCCAAGTGACAGTTTTACAACGTTCTTAATGTAGTGACAAAAATGGAAATGAGTACTGGCAGCTCGCAGCATTTTGCTGCTGCACTCTGGGTGATGGGATGTATGTCAGCAGACGAAGTAAGTGAGATGCTGAGAACCACATTTGGATGTGGAATTCAAATTGCACCAGTTTCAGTGATTTGTTTAACTGAAATAAATGTGATTTGGTTCATTCGGCTTGGTGGTGATTTTGTGATTACCATTTACAGTTCTGTCTTTTGAGCCATCTTCCTTGAGTTATTTCCACTTTTTTGCTACATTATTCCTCTACTCCTCATCGCAAACGAATATTAAGGCTCTACATTACTGTGCAAAAATCTTGAGCTGGCCCTCATTTCTTTGTTTTGGAGGAAAATAGGCTCAATGACTTATTGAAATATGCAAACATAAATAAAAATACAGTACATAAAGCAAAAACAGTTTGTACAATTCAGATGAGTTTCAGTCAATATTTTGTATGAAATGTACCTATTCTGCTTAAAAAAAGAAATGTCTTTTATTCCCTCATTGCAAAAATCTAATCTTCTGCCATAGCAGATTAATCCACATTGGTAATTTGGCAGAGGTTTTATGCCAAATTACCCTTCCTGACACAACCCTCCATGGTTAGAGAGGCTTGTGTCCCCACCTGGGATTGAACTAGGGACCTTTCACTTGTAAGGTGAATGCGCAAACCACTACGCTACCAGGGATACATTCAGTTTTACAATTTTGCCCAATTCAGAGCGTGAAAGTCAATATTTTGTCTCATCCCCCTTCATTCTTCAACGCAGCCTGAACTCTCTTAGGCAAGTTTTCTTGTAATTTCTTTAAGTAATCTTCAGGAATTGTTCTCCAGGCTTCTTGAAGAACGTTCCAAAGATCTTCTTTGGCTGCTGGCTGACTTTTGCTCCAGTCTGGGCTCTAGAGAGGCCAGTCTATGATAGTGTTCCATTGAGTGTTTTTCTATCCAGGTAGGCTTTTACTGCATTGGCAGTGTGTTTGGGATCATTGTCATGCTGAAAAATCAAGCCGTTGCCAGTCAGACCCTTTCCAGATGGTTTTGCATGTGGATCAAAATCTGACTACTTTTCTGCATTCATAATTCTATTAATTTTGAGAGTATCCCCAACACCCCCGGCTGAAATGCAGCCCCAAACAGAGCCTTGAGTGTTTTACTGATAGACACTCCCTGTTGTACCTCTCTCCCGATCATACATATTGATTACAACTTAGAATTTCCTGTTTCCCTTTCTGAAGAATGGCTGTTTTGACAGGCTTCAGTGAAGAGTGAATGTATCAGCTCAAGGCCTAGATGCATCTCTCAGGTTCTGTTTCAGATCTTTGTTGGATTTTTTTCCCCCTAAGAACATGAAGATTCTTTTCATTTGCTGTTGGTATTTTTTTAGGTTCTGTCACTACTTTTGTCCTCCACTTATCTAGTTTCCTCAAATTTCTTATGGACACTGCACACCATGATGAGATATGCCAAGTTTTACTCTAATAGTATCAGTACAGTATCTCCCAGGTCATTTTTGCTCAGTAAACCAAGGTTTCAAAGTCAATAGAAGTTCTTTTATAATTTTAAGATATCTTATTTTTTAGGTTGAGGAAATGAATTGTTTTAGTAGGTTCCGCCTCTGCTCATGACCCCTCCGATTTATACGTTGACAAAAGAACTGAAATAAAACCTAGACTTATGTAACTGAAATGACACCATTTACTCATAAAAGCAAAATATTTTATCTACGTCTATTGAGATTTGAATGTCTACACAACTCCATAACTTAATTTTTTTTCCAACAAATAAATCCTTGCATTATAAAAAAAATAATAAAACACTAAAACTAACAGTTACACTAATAAAAAATTAACAGTCAACCATACTCGAGAGACTAAACTGAAGAAAAAACTAACAACTTTGGTCTGACTCCTAATTCAGGAAGCACTGGACTGAATCCGAAGCATACAAATAGTAGCTATACAGCACCACAGCATAGTACAAGGCTGTTTCCACACCGATATTCAAATTATTTCATAAAATATGAACTGATTGAGCCGTGTTGTTGATTCCTGAATTAAGTATTTTTACACTATGGTGCTTTTTTTAAATAAACATCTGACAACAAAAATGGATGAAAAATATTTTATTACAATCTTCTCCACTCACGTCTGTTAGTAGAACTGTGTTTCATTGTTGCACTGTTCAGTAATGCAAAGTGTTTTTTTAAATCATGGTTGTATCTTTGAAATGCATAGCTCCAAAAACTATCCATAAATTATGCAAAATTATTTTCAACAGAACAAGAGTATAGTGTCAGAATCCAAGGGGAAGACGATGTTATTTTTCCAAACAAAATCAAGAATACCCCCTTTTATTAACCCTGAAATTATTTACTAGCTCAAGCCCAAGTGGCCCTGATGATTCATTCTGATTACAACTTTTCATTATACAATTACTAATAATCCAAAAAAAATCTTCAATAACCAAATGAGTCACATATACATAGCAGATCTGCATGAGAGAACAAACTTCATGAGTGAACAGTTAAAAAAAAAGTAACTTCCAGTATAGCAGTGTATTATTACTGTATCTGGTGCGATACTGACTGAAAATAAACAAAAACATGTACAAAGTTGCTTTAAATATTCACAAGTTAAACAGTAATTACAACAAAAATATTTAAGGCATCTTCAGTTCATTTCTGTACAATCAAATGTAATAATTAGCCCTTCAGGGAGAAGAACAAAGAAAGCAGAACAAGTCGAGTGTTAATGCTTCATTAGTCGACGGCGCTCTAAATACCAGAGAACTAGCTTTTATTTTTCTTTTACAGGACTGTTGGATGAGATGAGTAAAAAGAAAATGAAAAAGAACTGGAGTGGTGTTTATGAGAGCAGCCTAACAGAAGACATGTCATCTTTTTCAGCATTAACACGTGACCATTACCCTTCATGCAGCTCACTGAAAACCTGCCAGCCCACATTGAAAATCAATTCAGGTAGTTTAAATAAAAAAAAAAAAAATCTTAGAATCTCTATTTTAACGCCCAGATTCATGTCAGATTCAATCTCATTCAATTGTTAAGTAAACAAAAAAGTGATTAAAAAAAAAACTTTCAACAGGTATTTATTTAGTTTGGGCATATATCAAAGAAATTTACCTCAACTAGTTTCTGATGATTGTCATATTTGCGTGTGGTCTGTCAACTGTACAACAATCCATCATGAAGGTGCCTTCAAATTTAAAGCGGATTAACAGGTTTTGATATTTGCCCAAGCTATAAAAAACCTATTTAAAGAAAATGTTGTGGTATTTGTGTTGTGTTGAATAATCTGGAAGTGTTGTTTAAAAAATCTGAGCTTATTTTCTGAAAACATGCATTGATCTTTAGTTTAAAATCTGAAAGACCCTAATAGCCAATTGGGATTTGAACGGAAACTCTGGTCAACTTTACATTCAACAGATCCATGCTTTTTTCAAATGTTTCTTTCTTTTTGGTTTGCAGTTGTTGAGGTGGTTTTATTTTTCCATCTAGTGGTTGAGGCAGCTTTAATCCGAAGTGGTTACTTTGTCGAGGCTGCAGTGGCTCGGGCTTGAGGTTCTCTCCTCGTTATGGTGGTCGTTGTCTGCTTTCAGGAGCGGGGAGAGATCTGCATCTCCCCCCGCCTCCTCCCGCCGGGCAAGCCGTCAGTCACGTTGAGCCTGGCTTGGCGGCGTGATGCTGAAGACGCGGATGCGCAGGTGGGAGGCGATCTGGAGGCACACGCCCGTACAGTAGCGTGTCAGATCCACTAAAGAGAGGACCTGAAACAAAAACACAAGTAATACTTCTATCTGATTTCATTGTGGGCTATTTATCTATGTAAACTTGTGAAAAAGAAACTTTTCACAGGATTGCATAGAGTCCTACGAAGAAGTACACCCCGTGATTCAGTAGCTTGTACAACCACCTTCAGCAACATAAGTAGCACCCTTAGTAACTTAAAGTAATAATTTTTGCCCACTCTTCTTTACAATGTTGTTCATTTCATTGAGGTAATTCTGATGTAAATTAGCTGGTGTGCTTGGAATCACTGTCCTGTAGTTTCTGCCAAGCTTTAGTTGTTTGACAGATGGCCCCTGACTTTAGAATACTTTAGTATACAGAGGAGTGCACTGACAACTGAGGTCCTGGCAGGTGGCTGTCAAACACAACATCTCCAGTTTTGTCTCGTATGTCCAAAGGACATGTTTCCAGAAGTGTTGCGGTTTGCTCAGCTACAACCTTGCAGACGCAAGCCATGCTGCCATGTCCTTTTTACAGAGAAGGCTTTCTCCTGGCAACCTTTCCAAACCAGTCATACATTTCAGACTTTGACTGTTATGAACGTTAACATACTGACCGAGGCCTGTAGAGTCTGAGATGTAGCTCTTGGGTTTTTTGCAATTTCTCTGAGTATAGCAAGATCTGACCTTGGAATGAATTTACTGGAACATCCACTCCTGGGAAGGCAGTGGCATTGTGTTAACACACACCTAAATGCTAGCAACCTGCCCAAACTTCTAATTTTATGGGGTGGTCACACTGGCTGATAATCAATTAATCAAGTGCATATGATTAACAGCACCTGGCTGCTACTTAATTCATATAGAAGCAGTATTGGTGAACACAGTTTTTCACAGGAGTGCATAGAGTACTGAGAAAACTTTTTCACATTACTAAATATTTGAGCACACAAAGGCTGAAACACCAAATGCATAACTACTAAAATGTATTGCTTCTGTAATCAGCAGTTCAGTTTTCAGCTTCAGAAAACATAATTAGGAAAGAGTTTTTCTTACTGACTATAAGAAAAACTCTTTCCTAGCTAATTTCACAATTTCTGATCAATTTCATGTTATAATTCTCCCCAGGACTGAGCGTTTTTGTACAGACAAGTCTCACATGAAATCTCTTAAAATTTACAACAAACATCAGACATTACAGTGCATGTAGGGGAAAAATTGTGTTTGATAACATTAATGGCAGATTCTGTTCAATTTAAGGCCTTGTCCACACTTATGTTCTTTCAGACCCTTTCATGACAGATTTTTGTCATAGGTCATGATCTTGGTAAAACATGCACACAAGCAAGTATTATTTTAAAAGCATAGCTATTCACTGAGAGTCAGACAATATAATTACTTGCCCACAAATTCAATCACCACTTATCAACACATAACTAGACAGCCAAGCGCACCAAACAGCAGCTAGATACATAAGAGTTTCTGCTTGTTGAGGGCTAGATAATTGACACACTCTTGCAGATAACAAGGGAGGTATTGGCCTTCTTATGTTAGATCACTTTTAGTACAAAGACACAAATAGGACCTCTGTGGTTAGGAGCTTCAGAGCAGTTTTATACTTTAATTATAACATTTTGGAAAATAAAAGTTAGAAGATTTATATGGACTGTTGGGAACAATAAAGACAAACTGAAGTTCACCTCCTAATGGGTCTTAAGAGCCCCTTAGTGTCTCTCTTTAATTCAGTGGTTCTCAAACTGTAGTGTGACCAACGAGGTGAAAAATATTAAGTGAAACTGAGGCAAATAGATACGGTTTTATATGAAAAAGGAACAAGCAATTTTGCTGATAATGCAGCTTTAAGTAAAATTCAGTGTGAATCTGTTTTATTGTATTGGTTGGTAAGCCAGAATGCACAATACCAGGAAGTGAATACTGATGTGAGTAACACCTGTACCTCTTCTTTTGTGAACTGTCAGAGCAGCTGAAGAAAAAGTGTATTTGCACACCAAAGGTGGCTCCACCCAAATTCACTGAACGGTGGCTTAAGCTGCACACACATCATTATTACATTTGCAAATGGTACAGCTCAGGTCTGCTATATTTGTTGACTTTGGTTCTCTTGATAAATATTAACACAACAGCTCAATCAAGGTGATTTAAGAGTATAATTTACAGCAAACAAGATGGCTAAAACCTTTGACAGATGAAGTTTTTAAATCCTCTTTATCCTTTCAAAACTGAACACCCAAAGTTTGAAACATAGTGTGAGAGGTCAAATGGATCATGAACGTCAAAGCAAGATTTATCACAAGTCATCTCATCTGTGTTGTAGAAACCGCAAACTTTGAACCACAACTGTAATGATTAGAGGGCTAGAATGAAAACCAGCAGAGATAAGAGTCCCACAGACAGGACTAAAAGCTGCTGTGCTTACGTGTAATAGCTTTAACTGTGTGTTTATTAGCCATCAATGCTGACCTGTCCTTCAAGTATTTCATGGAGCTGTACTCCACACATGGTTCATTATGCCATCCTGAACTGTACCATCCACCCCTCCAAGGATTAATAAAGTGTTTTGATTCTGATTCTGAAATGATCAGCTCTGAACTGAATCAGGTGTATAAGGAAAATATGAGAAGACATTAACAGCATACTCATAATGGAATGCTGTACAAGCATCATCTTAGCTACTTAGAGAGGAAGAAAAGAGACTGACAACCAATTTTCAGTCAGCAAGAAATTGAGATTAGTTGCACTATGGGAAATGTAGGGCCAAATTTTTTTTTTTAAACTTAGTACATTGCAGCTTAATGAAAATCAAGTTCTCAACCTTGAGTGCAATTATAAATTTGTTCACTACAAACCATAGCGATCCAGAGGACTATATGTTCGTCAATGAAGCTGTTGAAGTACTGATTGAGGAAGAGGAGGCCGGGCCCAATAAAGGCCGTGTCTGGGAGGTGTAACTCACTTTTTGTCATGTGTGCTATCTGCAAAAAAACAAAACAAAACATAGGTTAAACATTCTATATGCATGTCGGCCCTACAATGGGTTAAATTCAGGTGATTCAGACAAGTCCACATACCACAAGCTTGTTGGAAATCTTAGCGATCACCATACCAAAGGCGAGGAGGTACAGACAGGGGTGATGCTCAAACAGGTGACTGGACGACTTCTTGAAAATGATGAAAGCCAGTGTTAGGATGAGGCCGATGTGCAAACCAGGAGTCAGCACGCTGGTGTCCTAAATAACAAAACATTTATTCGTTTGTGCTTTACAAACTTTTTGGGCATTAAAATAATGCAGAATTTGCAACTCAGCCACTTACAGCCACAGTTGAGCCATTTTTGCCAACACCTCCATTCAAAATGACATAGAAGTAGTTGTAACAGGAGTACAGAGCTCCCCCGATGATGCCCATGATGGGGAAGACATAAAACTTCAGTCCAATAATGGGCAACTATGGGAACATATGAAGGTCAAAACAAAGAGAAGACAAGAAGCATTTTCCTTAAAAAAAAGAAAAGTGCTTATATGAAAGCTGCAGCATGCCGAGCATGATGGGAGGGCAAAGCAAAAAAAAAACCAAAAACCATTATATATGTATATAAAAACAAATAAACAAAAACAAATGCGGGTGACATCATCAGCTTTTTGAGCCAGATCATGTCCAATAGATGACCTGTTGCCATGGTGTTAGCTACCCATATTTACCTTCTCACTCTCTCATGTGATGTTAAGTCAAGCCTCCAAAGGCAGCACAGAGTAAAAGTAAAACACAAATTCTATTTAAAGACTAGAAGGACAACTAAAACCTAGGAACTTCTTTAATTAATTTGCTTGGTGTAAAAACTGAGGAGAAAGTATTCACTCAAGGTGAAATGAAAGTGTCCCTGTGTGTACACCATCTCTAAGCGTGCAAAAATATATC
The DNA here is from genome assembly GCA_015106775.1 of Etroplus canarensis. Classification (NCBI taxonomy): domain Eukaryota; kingdom Metazoa; phylum Chordata; class Actinopteri; order Cichliformes; family Cichlidae; genus Etroplus; species Etroplus canarensis. The sequence goes on along the minus strand of VUQH01055265.1, from coordinate 9,301 downwards.
ATTGTCAGTTACCGTGGTTTCCCAAAGGCTCACGCCTCCAAAAGCTGACATCAGATACATGATTATTATGGCAACCTGCACCTCTGTGACGTCAACCCTGTGCAGAAATAAAAAGGCAAGTGTCAGATTAGTGATAGTGTGAAATTTTTACAAGTATGAAGCATTTTTTAGTCTTTGTTTTTTTAAAATTGACAATATGTGGACAGATTCAGAAAAAAAACTTTAAAAGGCGACACTCTCTTTTGTCTCTGAGCATGTGTACTGATATCTATGTCAAGGACTCAGAGCAGAATTTTTGGGAAGAATTCTGAACGATGTGATGTTTATCCTTGCTTTAGAGTGCCTTTCCTTGATGCCTCTCTTTAACACCTAAAGCTAACAGTGAGCAATACAAGGTAACATTAACTGCTGTCTGCAAACATAAACCAACTAGCTCCCAGCAGAAAACAGACCTAATCATAAACACCGCATAAGGACATAAAACAACCAGATCAGTGATGTAGAAGCTCATCCAGCTAAGGATCCATCACAATTTATAAGTTATTGTAATGTATGAAGTACAGAAAGAAGGTGGTATATTTTCTTGTCATTGGCTGGCTGCAGTCACAAACTAACGAGAATTAAAATCCACTGAGAAGTCAAGGAGGCTCACCAAGAGTCATATCTAGGACAAATTAATCTGGGTGGCCACCAAACGAAAGTGTTTGAGTTCAGGAGTATTCCGACGATGTGAACAGTCTTAACCGTGGCCATAAAAAGCACGAAAACAAACAAGCACATCAGCATGCCATAGAATTGATTACATTACTGATGTTATATTAATGGTAACAGGAAAGCCCCAATCACACTATACTAATGTGGGAGTCAACCAGTAAGACCACTCCCTCCATGATCACGATCATCACTATCTAATAGTACAGTCAACTATGACCTTTACTTTGAGCACAGTTTGGGTCAAAACCTGTTAGGTGATCATTGCGTATAAGTTTCTTTAAAACTTGACCAATACTCTAAGAGGAGTTACAATTTTTGTGAGTTGTGGATGGAAGGATATAGAGGGCTCACCATGGCATTAATTCACAAGTCCTTCAAAAGAAGAGCTAGTTTTATATCAATCCATCTAAAAAAAAAAAAAGAATGTCACCAACGTTGGGGCAAAGCCATTATCAACATCAGCATGTATTTGGTTTATGAAGTCAACCCTGAAGGGGTGTCCACAGAGCAATGACTAACAGTGACGCCCACAGAAAGAGACCAGAGCAAGTCAGAGACATTCAGCAACTTCAAGTGACGACAGGTAAAATAACTGCTGGTGAGGCCTAAGCTAAACTTTTCTCATCTTCCAGGCGAGTGACTGAAGTGCCTGTCAAATAGCATGAAGGACTTTGGTTAAGACATTATCGATAGGTGGTAAATACATTAGACGGTTGCCTAGTATGGACTGTCCACTGTCATCCAACCATCAGCTACAAAGCACTAGCATAAGCAAATCGGTTTACACGCAGCAATCAAACGGAGAGCTATCCAACATAGCAAAATACTGTTTTGACTGGATAAGGTCAGCCAATTCGTTCAAACTCCTGGGGTGATCTGCCTGGTAAATTAGCTTGACCTTTTGAAATCACTTGTCAGCCAAAACTGCAAAATAACAACAACTACTACTACTTTGTGGATTTTAAGGGACCTTTAATATTGGAGAAAGTGAAAGGAAAAAAGTGAATTTTGGACTTACAGGCCAAAGCGAAGGGTCCCTGACACGTAGGTCTGCCAGTGGGCACAGAAGAACATAAACATTCCAATGAAACCACAGAAGAACATCCAATTTGAATATTGTCCTATTCCACATGAAATACATGTTCCCACGGCAACAAAGACTGGAAGAGAAAAACAGAAGAAAGCACTTTAAAGTTAGTAATCCACAATTAAATTACGAATGCCACGTTGGTGAAATAAAAGCCTGTGGCCAGTTCACCAAATTGCCACGGCTGGTTTAATATAATAAAATGCAGGAGAATTCCACTGTTTGGGGTTTGCGTTCAAGCCAGTGGTAAATCACCTGTAGAGACCGCATCACAGCCATGGTCGAAGAGCTCTCCAAGAGCTGAGCTACTGTTTGTCCTCCTGGCCTGTTTCCCATCAATAGCATCCAGAGACTGGTAGATGAAGAGGCCCAAAGCAGACAGGATGAAGGCCCATGATGGAGCCTGAAGCCAGGGGAGGGAAAAAAAGAAAGTTTTTCATGTAAAGACCCATTCTCACAACAGATATCAAATTTGATGCAACTCCTACTTCATACTCATCTATCTGAAACTTTTTTAAAAAGGTAGTTTTTTAGTCCACATTAAAAAAAAAATATCATTCTGAATATGTCACAAAGGTGGTTTTGAGTACCTTTGCAGTTGTTTTAACACAAATCAGTCACAACATGACAGGTTAGGTAATTATTGCTAACAGTGCAATGCAAAGTTCTTCTCAGTTACCACATGTACCATCCACCTAAACACTAGGGCAGACCAAGCACAGCTCCACATGGGAGCAGTTTCCCCAGCTGGAGAATCCCTCCAAAAATGCTCAAGAGGAGCTTGAAAAACATAACAAAGAGTCCAAGGTGTTGACTCGACCTCCAGACTTACCAGATCCCAATTTGAGCAAACGCTGATGGGCTAGCCCAGATCTATGGAATCTGTGGATGCTACCCCCTGAAAACTACAGGCGCCAGGTGCAATTACACATTTTTTTATGCCTATCCCACATCCTTTCCAATTTGTCTTGCATTTGTAACTTCCCACCCATCTATCAATCCTAAATTTACAATGCCTATAAAAATTATTCACCCCCCCCTTGGATGTTTTACCTTATTATTGCTTTAATAAATGAAATCATGGTCAATATAATTTGGCATTTTTAAAAAGAATTTGCAAAAAAGCTTCTGTCATGTCAAATGAAAGAGTTTTAATATATAAGGAAAAATAAATGTTTGCATAAATATTCGCCCCCATTAAAAACAAACTGTCCTAATTCAATAGAGATCCAGCTAGTTGATTCCAGAAGTGTCACAATTAGTGAAAAGGAGATCACCTGAGTGCAGCTGATGTGTGTCATGTGATTGTAATATAAAAACACCTGTGTCTGGGAGGTAGAGTCTCTGGTTCACCAGTACTACTGCTACAACTGCAACATGAGGACAAATGAACACTCCAAGCAACTCAGAGAAAAGACAGTTGAAAAGTATAAGTCCGGACATAGCTACAAAAAGACTTCCAAATCAGTGGACATCCCACAGAGATCAGTCAAATTCATCATTAAGAAATGGAAAGAGTATGGCATTTCTGTCTAGAACTGACCGTCCTTAAAAACTGAATGACCAGGCAAGAAGAAGACTGGTGAGGGAGGCCACCAAGACACCTACAACCACTCTGGAGTTAAAAGATTCAGTGGCTCAGATGTGAGAGACTGTACATACAACAACTGTATGGCAGAGTGCCAAAGAGAAACTCACTGTTGAAAAAAGCTAATGAAAATCACTCCTGGAATTTGCCCACAGGCATGTGGGAGACTTCAAGGTCAATTACAAGAAAGTTCTTTGGTCTGAGATATATAGTGGTTAGCACGGTTGCCTCAAGGCAAGAAGGTCTGGGTAGCAGATAGCTAGCTTAGGCCCTTCTGTGTGGGGTTTGCATGTTCTCTCCATGCTTGTGTAGGCTCTCTCTGGGTGCTCCGGCTTCCTCCCACAGTCCAAAGACATGCAGAGGGGTTTGGTTAATTGGCGATCCTAAATTGACTGTTGGTATGAATGTGAGCGTGAATGGCTGTCTCTCTGCACTGGCTCTGCGACAGACTGGTGACCTGTCCAGGGTGTACCCCGCCTTTTGCCCCATGACAGCAGGGATAGGCTCCAACACCCCCCATGACCCTGAATTGGATAAGGGGAAGAAGATGAATGAATGGAGGGAAAAAAAAATTTTGCAAATACTTGTCAAAAAAGCCAAATTATACTGACAATAATTTCAATTATTAAAGCAATAAAAGGCTGATAGATCTAAGGGGGGAAAATACTTTTTATAGGCATTGTATCTGGTTTATAATTATATAATACTTTTAAAGACTGGCATTGCAGTTGGTGTGATCAACCTGCAAGACCGTCTCTTGTTTTCTGTATTTCACAACTTTTATTCTTATACAAATACAGGGATATGGAGGAAGTGATATATATATTGCTTAGATAAGATGTTTGCAAATTTGCTTTGGATTTTAATGGAGCTTCATACATAATTATGAATCAAGTTGTATAGAGATCTGCATCGTTCTGATGGGGCCAGCTACATCAGTCTGCTAAATTCATACACGTGTGTTGTTGGATTTAAAAAAAAAAAAATTGAGCATCCCTTCATCCACACAACACATGTGCTAGATCTGTCCGAAGTGCAGCTGTGGAGGAGGAGGCATTCCAGCTGACTAGAGCAGTTCAGTTCCCTTTTTTTAAAAAAAAAAAACTAGGGTGGAGGTTATGAACCATCTGATCACTACTGCTGGCCAACACAGAGCATTTGCGAGACTACAATGGGTGTGTATGTGTATTTGTGTAAGTTTGTGATGAGAGAGACACAGAGTATGTTTAAATTATTCAGAGTCACTGCTGTTTTTTCCTCAAAAAGCCTCATGAACTTCTTGTTTAGGTTTATCACAGCAGTGGATTGAGGGAGAACTTTGACCCATTTCCACAGGCTCCTATGAATTCTGATGAACGCATGTTTGTTTGCACAGTCATGCGATTTGAGCGCTTTGGGAATCAGTGGAAATTGTCTTGATCAAGGCAGAATAATAGATGAAAATTGTGAAGTCAGTGAGAGCAAACACGTGGACTTTGATTCAGGTGCTGGGTTGTCATAGTTAAAAAGGACAAAGGTGCAAGTCTGATAAACTCACTAACCTGCACGTAAACAGCTGAAAGCACTGATGCACAGGTCTACTGTCTCATAGGTCAGTTTTCTAGCTGCATGGTTTTCTGCATTTCAGGTGAAGTATTCTGAGATACAAGGGATACTATAACCCCAAATCCAAAAGGGTTGGTATACTATGTATAATATAAACAAAAACATAATGCAATGACAAATAATAATTTATGAAAAATACCAGCTCATGTTGAATCTGATAGCAGCAATAAAGTTTGGGACAATGGCATCAAAAGGCTGGAAAAGTAAGTGGCGTTAAAAAAAACGCTCTTCCAAACAGGCAAGATTCTCTCATGGAAATCACTGCAGGGGTTCAGGAACACTTCCAGAAGTCACTGTCTGTGAACACACTTTGCTGTGCCATCCACAAATGCAGATTAAAGCTCTGTCATGCAAAGAGGAAGCCATATGGGAACACGATCCAGAAACGCTGCCACCTTCTGTGAGCCAAAGCTCGTTTAAAATGGACTGCTGCAAAATGGAAAACTGTTCTACTGTTAGACGAATTGAAATTTGAAAGTCTTTTTGGAACTCAGACACTGCATCATCCAGACTAAAAAGGAGAGGGCCCCTCCATCTTAATATCAGCACTCATTTCAAAAGCCTGCATCTCTGATGGTATAGGGGTGCATTAGTGCCAATGGTACTGGCAACTTCCACATCTGAAAAGGCATCATGCTGAAAGGTATATACAAGTGTTAGGTTAACATATGCCCCCCATTCAGATGACATCTTTTTCAAGGAATGACTTGCATATTTCAGCAATATGCAGCTATTACAACAGCAGAAGAGTCTGGGTGCTGGACAGGCCTGCCTGCAGTCTGGACCTTTCACCAACTGAAAACATTTGGTGCATCATGACATACAAAGAAGACTCATGGCTGTTGAACAGCTGGAATTCTATATCAGACCAGAACAGGACATTCCTCTCCCAAAGGTTCAGCAGCTGTTCTCCTCAGTTCCCACATGTTTACAGACTGCTGTTAAAAAGAGGGGATGCTACACAGTGGTAAACATGGCCCTTTCACTACCATGGAGTCGTTTCAAAATCAGCTCAGTTATTTTTAATTACCAACAAATGGGTGCTTAGGATTAGCTGCCCGTCTGATGGTGGCCTGAGGAACAAATCATTGTTTTGCCATCAACAAGACTGCATCACATGAGACCAAACAGACAACAGCACGTCAAAGCTGTCAACTTTCCAAGAACAACGGCGAGAAGCCCACATGACCACCGATCCCCAATAGCTTTTCTAGTCCGTGTCTCGTCTAATGAGATTAGAAATCTGTCAGTTTAACGCTTCTCCGCTGATATGCAAACAAGAAATCTTGTTTTTTAAGAGCTTTCCCGAAACGCTGAGAGACTGAGTCCAATTCGGCTTACACCCCCATACGGAAAACAATCTATTTCCAGAATGGAGCCGTTTGACATTTCAGATCCGTCCCAAAATACAGCGAGGAGGATGCTAGCTAGCAGCACAGTCCCATTTTTTAAAGTAAAAACTGTAGTGAAATACGAGCATCCGAGACGCTAAAATGTACGCCGAATTAACAAGCATACTTAAGTGAAACAGAAAAAAATATTCACTCCCGGCTGTTGGGGTATATGGACGGTGCCAGTGGCCGCGTATCTTTAGCTTAGACATTTCTACGTGGAGGACGGTGCGTTCTTTCCATAACAGAGAGGGGCACATATTTGGAGCTAGTCTCCGTGTGGAAACTTTAGCAGCTGCAGCTTTACTCACCTCCTCCGTCGCTGAGGGGCAATAATACACAAGCACCACAGTGGAGAGGACATTCACTAGCAGTCCAACAATAGTCAGTGTGTTTGGTGCGATCCATGTCGGTATTTGCTGGACGAGCCAGTTCCAGTAGATTTGACACGGCGGCTCGAACAGGGAGCGACCGGAGGCGCTGTATTTATGCTCCTCCAGCCGCTTCAGCTGTGCGGGCGACAACGGCTCTGGCCACAGGAAATGTGGCATTATTTTTCTGCCAAGTCACTCCTTCGAGTACCGCAAAAAAACTCCCCTATAATCCCCGGCGTCGTTTCAGACGGGGTTACACGTTCGTTCGGCCGACTCCAAGAGGCAGCAGCAGCAAGCAGCAGCTCATTTGGCATTTGTAGGTGGAGGAGCAGGCGAGGCCATTTCCACAGCGGAACCCAGAAATGTCGATAGTCTGTACGTTTCTGATCTCTGCAGGAAGCGAAGGCCCGGAAAGGATAACGCAGCAGAATACCGGGAAATTTAAATCAGCGTGTCGGGGTGTTTATCAAACTGGCCAGCTTTCATTAACCAGCTCTCCTGTGCAGCGAGACTCTTCACACTGGCAATGTCACATAAAGAAGCGTTGCACCTTCAGCTGCTCCCAAGAGATCACCACATCGGTAATTTAGCAGAGGTTTTACGCCGGATGCCCTTCCTGACACAGCTCTTCATGGTGGGGGGTGGGATTGTGTCCCCACCCGGAATCGAACCAGGGACCCTTCGCTTATGTAAACCACTGCACTACAGGGACACTCAATAACACAAAAAGAACTAAATCTTTATTTTTTTTAAAAAAAGATCTTGAACAACATCTTGCTTGTGAAGCGGCTTTTTAATGATGAATTGCTTCTGTATTCGTATGAGGAGTTCCTATAGAAACTCCTGTCGCTCATAAAGAACACAGTACTGTATTTATTCATTTTCAACTGGTATTATTTGTTCGTCACACTGTACTTCAAATTTATGTGACAGCTCTGTTACTCTAAGCCAGGGGTCGGCAACCTTTCCTGTCAAAATGCAATTTTTGAGAAATTTTTGCCCCCTAAAATCTGTATGGAGCCACAAACATATTTGGCTTTACAATGAAAGTGACACAGCCTATTAAGTATAGATTAAATCTGATGACAAGGGTAGAATTTGAACTCTTTTACCACATTTGGCTACTCTGAAGTGGGCTTTTTGTGTTTAAATGATTTTGCTTTGTATTTTCATTACATTAATAAGATATAGAGGCAAAATAGCAAAAACTGTCAACAACAAAAAGCTATGCAAGCCACTTCGAGTCCTACCTGTGGTTTTGCAAATAAATCAAACTGAAAATAGCCTACTTTTCTAATAAATAAGACATATAGCTTGATAGTTTTATCTTTCTTGATAGTATAATTTTGACTAAAGTCAAATCAGATCATAGACCCCAGCAAGCCAGCAGCCTTGGAGATGAAATAAAACAAATCTGTTTTTTTTTTTTAAACAACCATTGTTCATTTCAGTATCCATATTCAAAATCACAAGGACCCACTGGAGATGGGATGAAGAGTCATGAAGCTCTGGATCTGCAGGCTTGAGACCCCTGCCCTAAGCAATTACAGTATCGCCACTAATGTCATGTCCATCTTGGACAACAAAAAATATTCAACATCGTCATCAGAAACTTGCCCACTCCTAGGACAGCACTCCCAGCTAAATATAAATGGACAGAACAAACTCTTGATTTGAAAACATTAAATTCTGTTTTGACTCTGCCCTACAAATCCATGTTAACAAAATTAAAGCACTATTATTCAAAATTCTACATAGATATTATCCACTAAATTCTGTTATCTGTACTTATATCCCTGATATAAAGGATAAATGCTCCTTTTGCTGTTATATGGTTGCACATTTGTGTTTTTTATTTCTTTATTTTACAAGGTAAAATAATTTGAGAACAAATTCTCATTTACAATGATGACCTGGCAAGAGGCCCAAGCAGGAAGAAAGATGACAAATAAACAATACATATACACATATATACACAAATATAAACACAAATGTTTAAACAGAAATTAAAAAAAAGCAAAACAAAAAGCCTATATTAATGCTATCAAATCAGTGAAGGCAGTCAGCAAGCGCAGCGGTCAACTATGGTCTGCTGCAGCTTCTGCTTGACTATGTAAAGTGATGGAAGAGGTGCCAATTTGAGAGATTTTTGAAGGGCATTCCAATCGATTACTGCAGCAATGCGAAAGGATTTCCGACCAATGACAGTACGAACCTTGAGAATGGAGAGTGTTATGAAATGTGTTTTCATTGTATACATGTGATGTTGTTTTGGAATGATTTCCAGTTAGACCTGAAATCATATTTTGGTAAAGAAATGGCATTTAAAATCAGAATCAGAATACTTTATTAATCCCTGGGGGGAAATTACTTGTGTTGCATACGCTCTGTTAAATATACATTACTGGACCCCTCACTGGACCCCTTGCAGTTTGCGTATCGTTCCAATCGCTCCACAGACGACGCTATCACTACAACCCTCCATCTGGCCCTCACACACCTGGACTGTAAAGACACCTATGTATGAATGCTGTTCATCGAC
>VUQH01055264.1:0-26911 GCA_015106775.1 Etroplus canarensis | reverse complement strand
GCCCCTCTCACCATGCAGGGTTGCGTCAGGAAGGGCATCTGGCGTAAAACCTCTGCCAAATTACCAGTGCGGATTTATCCGCTGTGGCGACCCCTTGGTGGAGAATACAAGGAAGCAGCCGAAAAGTACACTATATATATAACATGGCATCTGTAACATAATGCAATTTCCCTCCTAGGATTAATAAAGGATTCTGACAGCATGTTGTGTCTGCTGCCGCATACATTGGTTCTTTATCATCCAATTTACACATACATGTTATATTCTCTCTCTCTCTGATTCTGGTTAATAGCATGTCTACTGAAGGGACTTTCAATTATAATCAAAATCCTAAGAAACAAAAGACAAAAAGATTGCTGACTGGTCAAATATAAATCCAGCAGCAGGTACATTCTCTTAGTTATTTGAGGAATAGTACTCTGACCTTCTTGAAGGACATTCTAAAGCTCTTTTATTGATGTTGGCTAAATTTTGTTCCAAAAACCATCAAGATGATCCCATGCTGCTTTAATAATGTTGAGGTCTGGGTCCTGGGGAGGCCAATCCATGACTGCTGGTATCCCATTTTTTGTTTCTTTTTCCAGGTAGGCTTTTATTGTGTGTTTGGAATCATTTTCATACTGAAAAATTAAGCTGTTGCCAATCGAACACCTTCCAGATGGAATTGCATGGTGGATCAAAATCTGACGGCACGTTTCTGCATTCATAATTCCATTAATTTTGACATGATCCCCAAAACAAATGGCTGAAATGCAGCCCCAAACCATGACAGATCCTCCACCATGTTTTATAGATGGCTATTGACACTCACATTTGAACCTCTCTCTTGACTTTATGGAGTGATTAATTTAGATTAATCACTCCATTAGGGCTCTTGCCACTAATTTTCAGTCCATTTCTTGTGTAATTTGGTATACCTCAGTCTTTTCTCACAATTTCTCTTCCTAAAGAATGTCTTTCCCAAGGGGGAAACTGGCTGTCAAGAAGCCATTGAGGCTTTGACAAGGAGTAGATGGATCAACCGAGGGTCAAGATGCACATCTCAGGTCCAATGCCAGGTCTTCACAGGATATTTTCCTATTTCTTAAGGAAAAGACTTTCAGATACTGTTAATCTGCTGTAGACTGTTTTAGAACACACTGCACATGCATATTTTGGCTAAGAGCTATTTTGGAATCACCTTGTTCGTGCAAAAATGTTAATTTATGCCCATCAAACTATGTTAACTTTAAATGAATCTATGAAAAATACCAAAGAAATTGGAACAAACGATGTGTTTTTGTGACAGGCTGCGAGTAACAAAGTCCCTAAACATACAATTGAAAACTGATTCTTTGCCAAGTTTGTTTATTATGTGAAGACATAACAGTGGTTCATTCCTTGTGTTACGTGCCCTTTTTATGTTTGAATAATTTATAGGTCAGTGTTAAGTGGCTTAACAAACAAAAAACATTCCTCTGAAAATGGTCAGGTACAAGGACTGAAATGAAAATTAATGAAAAAGTACCCAATGTTCAAAGAAAAACTTTGAAAGACCTTCAAAAAGCCTGGAGAACAATTGCTCAAGACCACAAGTTCTGGCTCCTTGGAAGCAAAATATAAAGAAATAAGGGGTGGCTCAAGAATTTTACACAGTGCTGTATAAACAATTGTATCACATCATCATCTTCTTTCCGCTGCTCCCATTAGGGGTCGCCACAGCAGATCATCTGCCTCCATCTCACCCTATCCCTTGCATCTGCTTCCCTCACACCAATCTGCGCCATGTCCTCCGTCACTACACCCATCAACTTTCTCTGTGGTCTTCCTCTTTTTCTCCTGCCTAGCAGCTCTGTCTTCAACATCCTTTGTCCAGTATATTCACTATCCCTCCTCTGAACATGCCCACACCACCTCACCTTGCTTCTCTGACTTTATCGCCAAACTTCTCAACTTCTGCTGTTCTGATGTACTCATTTCTAAACCTGTCCATTCTGGTCACTCCCAGCAAAAATCTCACCATCTTCAATTCTGCCACTTCCAGCTCTGCCTCCTGTCTTTTAGTCAGTGCCACTGTCACATCCCTAATCAGACATAAATTATCAAGGTAAACAGACTTGTTTTGTTTTTGCTTTGTTTTTCAAAGAATGAGCCCCCCAAAAAAATGCTATTATATTTTTGGCGATAAAAAACACTGACAGTCATTAATGCACATGTCCAGTATATTTTTACTGTAACAATCTAACTTGGCATGATTTACATATGATCACATTAACCATCTAAAATATACCTTCAGCTGCTCCCTTGTATTCTCCCCAAGAGGTCATATTGGTAATTTGGCAGAGGTTTTATGCCGGATGCCCTTCCTGACGAAACCCTCAGTGGTGACTGGGGCAGGTGTCCTCACCTAGAATTAAACTTTTGCTTGTAGGGCAAGCGTGCAAGCCAGTACGCTACAGAGAACATATGGTCATATGTGCATTCATCTCTCATTTCCTGTCCTCTGCTGAAAGTTCCAACTCTTAATTCTATACATTTTGCTGATAATGTGAACTCTCTGAAAAATAGAATGTAAACAGACTGTAAATCTAAGGGAAAACTTTTTGGTGTTTGATTTTGGTGTACATGCAATTGTAAAATCGTACAATTACAAGCCTGCACTGTAACATCCAGCAATGTTTCACTTGATCTACCAAACATTCACAGAACTTCAAAATGTATGGCCTACATGTGATTCAAAATTTGCTTTTATGTGGTTGGTGAGAAAATGGGAACCACAGCGGTGATGTAAAGGTTCAGGTGGGGAAAACATTGACAGTCAAATGCAGAGGCCATCTCACATAAAAATGGATGGCAAATGTAAATGCATGAACTGAAAAAAAAATCACAGCCTAAAGAACACTGGCAAGTAGCAACAGTCCAACAGTCCATCAACAGTCCAAGACGTTTCATAAACACAAGGCCCAGGTTTCTAACAAAGGAAAAAAAAATTGAAGTTAAAAAGGATAGTGATATTCCCATTGGTATCTCCTCTAAAACCCAACTACACTAAAGAAATCCAGCTGGAAGCCTGGCTGCACAAGGCATTGATTAGATTCATATACAGAGCAGAGAGACAGTTGTGCAACCTAGTGACTGCTGCATTGCATAACAACCTACAGAGGCCCTTATCCAGCGAGCCAGCCAGTCTGACGTCTCCAGTGATGCAGCTTCTGGTAAGTGGAAAGTTTGCTAGGAAACTGAATGAAGCCACCTCTTTCTTCCCATCTAACCACTCTACCCCCACAACCCCCTTTTCTCTTCCTGCCTGTAACACCTACAACTTAAACTGTTCGGAGGAAATGTTTGAGGGGGCTCTTCTCAAAACAACAAAGTGCTTTTCACCTATGTAGTATAGGCATTTACATATAAGGCCACAGCCTTTTGCACTTTAATGTTATTGTATCTAATTGCATGTTACAGCAAGTACTCCTATATTTATATGTTAGTGCAATGCAGAAAGATCATATATTTTTGGCTTCCATAATCCCCTTTGTGCCAAGAAGATCCTATTAATCTGCACATAAACCTCTCTGGCCTCTCAAGGGTACAGTTTTGGAGCACATCGATTATAAGTTTTCTATAGGGATCTGACATTTGACCACTATTTAAGAGGCACTAAAATCCTGACAGTTATTCTATGGCAAATATCTCACTCAAACAAGTATAAAGGCAATGTAACTGCCTTGATAGAAAAGTCTGACAACAGGGGTACTTTGAAATGTTTCACTCATGGCAGGTTAAAAAAAGAAAACAAAAAATAAATTTTATGACTTGTTTGTTGCATTGTTTTTATGTAGAGAAATCAGATGCCTTTAATGATTTTTTCCACATAACATTAATGCCTTACAATAAGATCTTAAGACATATTCAAAAATAAATTTCAATCCATGGAAGCATTCTACAAAAAGGACAGAGGAAGAAAGACGGAAAGACAGACAGAGAGTCGTGCTGGTCCCTGCTGTGGCGTTCCGCTCAGAGGGTGGAGAAGATGGGATGGGTAGGCTCTGCTCCCCTTTTATCTTCCCAGTTGGAGCCATGCAGACAGAGCAGGCCACATCTGGAACCCTTGTATACTCATCTGCCCCTGTTCTTTGAGGGCCCAAAAGCTATAAATCACCTCAGTTCATGTAAACCCTGCTTCAGACCTTACACCTATCCCCAGGTCTGCCCAGCTTACTTTACCACAGCACCTGCTTGGCACTGAACAGAACAGACAAACATAGTTTTTAAGATGAACTCCAAACAATGTCCAGTGAATCAGATCCAGACATTATCTGCAATTGCCTTTTCACATATGTATCAGAGAGTAGGAGATTGTCCATGCCAGACAGATACTTACTACCGGAAATACTATGCTTGGTTTAGGCAAGGGGTGCCGCCTGGATCATATAGGAGGCAGGATATGACACACAGCAGCATGCACACTGCATCACCGTGTATTTTCTAGACAATTATCTGCTTTATTAACACATGGGTTCAATTGTACTTTACAAAGGCCTTGTGCTAGGGACATTCTGGTTTGACTGATTCAGGTATTTGGATTCTCACTTACAGTTTTTCTGAGTAGTTTGTGGGTTATCTCTGGAAAAGTGAATATTTTAAAACAGCTGCAAAAACCATATTTGCAACAGTTTTCTGATCAGAATAGGAGTTAAAAAAGGTCATATGGGTGCTTATCTTGAAATCCTAGTTTTTAAAGCATACAAAGCAAAATATTAGGCAATGAAAATGCAGCAAATCCAGCTATACATAGACATGTGGTCAAACAAGAAATGAGTGAACAGCTTAAAACCTCACTTCATTAAACATAATACCTTACTAAGTAACATATTAAGCAAGCTATTTGGGTTGATATGTGTGTATGACTATGCTAAAGTGACCTGAATGGACAGGAGCTGAGAAGGCCAGAGGAATGTAAAGGCTGTTCAGGATGACATAAACCAGCAGAGGAATGTAAATACCATCTGCATGACCACTCACATACACATACACCTCTAAGGTACAGCAAATCACTACCTTCTCTTTCTCCCTCTCATTTTATCATTCCTTTTAACTTTACCTTAGTGTTTCTCTAAGGGTCCATCCTGCTCCCACCCCTCATGCCAATTTAATCCTGAAACCACTTAAAAGAGCAACCGTCTCGCTTGGAAATTATTTTCCGATAAAGCAAAATTGTTTTTCTAATTATATTTAGGTGCAATTCAATGCTGGCTGTACTACATTCAGAGGCAAGTTTTTAATAAAATGCTAAATTTAAGAACTGCATCCGAGTTGACAGGAGGTGGACAGGGTAGACTGTGGGCATACAAAGTACAATCATAAAACTAGGGACTTTTTTCTTCATAAAACTAGGTCTGTGGCAAGGTTTACAGAACATAGGTTTGCTTGAGGCAAGAAAAATCTGTGGTTTGGACCAAAATGATAATAATCACATTGTGTGTGACTATAGACCTGCATCAAGCCATATTTAGTCAAGAGCTGCCAGTGACTGAACATAAATGTATTAAGTTTGCTTATACTTTATTAACAAGCAGATATTGTACTGCAGGGTTAGCTATTTGTCAGCGAAATATTGCCAGTGAATATACCACAGTTATCTTCAGTGTACTGTCTAATGTGTTCATAGTGTAGTGGTTTGCACATTTTCCTCAAGCAAAAGGTCCCTGGTTCACAACCAGGAGGAAACCCAAGCCTGGGTAAATAGGAGGGTTGCAAAAGGAGGGGCATCCCGCATGAAGATCTGTGCCAAGTCATATGTGTGGGTTTGTCTACTATGCCAACCCCTTGAGGAAGAACAAAGCAGCTGAAAGTACCTTTATCTCCCGTATCTTATCTGACACTCGCCAAATAAATGTATCGACAGTGTTTCATCAGGTTGATAGACATGTAATCTGGTCACATATACGCCTCCACAAAACACTGGAGGGTAATGAGCAGTACTTTAAAGACAACTGAGTTCAAAAGAGCACTGAACCAAAAAGCCACAGCAGAAAGCCAACACATTAAGGAAGAGTTGGAATATGAGGGACTCTCCTGACTCAATCAATGGGCTGGAAAAAACCCATTTTAGGACAGCGGAGTTTCTGAGGCTCCTAGCCTCTGCCCCAGCTGTCAACAGAGACAGAAGTTGCACAAGCTTCAGTTGATGTGGATATGAGCCAAGGCACTTCTAATCATGTCACAGGTTTCATGTCCCATATTTCAGGGTCTACACAGCCAGCCTCTCCACTTATTTTCTTCATGTCTGCTGTTCCATGCCTGGGGCCAGTTCCCAAGGGAAAGCTTCCCACATGCATGTATGTGTGGACACGTGTACAAACCACACCCTTGCGTTTTATGTTTTGTCTGCAATTCTGCCCCCATTCTTAGAGAGTAACAGCTCTGTCAGCCAGGCGAATAAAAACAGACCTTGTCAAGCTTGTAATCACAGATAAATCGTGTCTACATTATATGACTAAGTTTCTCAAAGTGAAGTAATCACACACTGTGTGTGTCTGTTTGTGTGGTTGTTGCTCAAGAGATGAGAGCCAGTATGTTAGGACAATGCCTAATGAGGACACTACGTCCACAAAACAGATGTTCTACTTGTCAGTGTTTATTAAGCACATACAAACCTGTGCTGTCTATCAACCACACCTTAGAGAACAAACTGTAGAGTCCTGGGAAAAACTTACAAAAGGTAGAGTGCATTTTTCTGGCAAAACCTAATTCCAAATGCTATCACATAACAGCCCAATGACATGGACATGAGAGAGATGAGGAGATGATACATCTGATTAAACTAACATGCGGCACACCAAAAGCAGCATAAAAATACATTTCCAGGCTTCTGAATAACCACACACAGTCAGTACATGAATCAACACAGTAGGCTACTTTACCTGTCAAGAAAAATGCAAATTAATGACTGAAGGCATGCTGGCAGCCTTGTAGGTATTACATAACTGTAAGTCTGCTACAGACATATTGCTTCTATGGCATGATTTAGTGGTGTGTCAGGGTGCCCCTGTTCCTAAGAGAAAAATCTTTTAAAAAATAAAGTTGGACTCAGCATTTCTACTTGGCACTTTTAAGTTGGTTTGAGCTGCTTTTGGAAGACAAGGATGCACGACTTCACAGCTTACATTAGTTTGAGCTAGCAAACCTACAGTTGACCACTTGATTCCTGAGGCTAAGTATTTAAATTTCACACACAGTGAGCTGCCAACTCTAACTGCTAACCTGAGTGCTGCTTCAGTGCTTTTATGCAAGGCATTTATTTTCCTTTCACTAGCAGTCTACAGCTAAAATGTTATTCTGCCAGTATACAACATTTTTAGGAGCAATATGTAAGATGAAAATATTATTTCCAGAAACAAAACCTCATGTGTTTGTGTTAGTAAACTTCTACTCACGGTGAAAGCTGAGAGAGATGTTGATGGTGCGGATGTTACTGACAGTCTTCAGGTCGTGGATTTTGGCGCACTTTAGCTGAGGGGCAGGAGGAGTATCACCCACATCGATCCAGCAGACTGTCTCCTCAGCATAGATAAAGTCCATAGCCATGATATGCCTGGTGGGGATGGTGGGAAGTGGGGTGGAGGAGCCACTTAGGGAGGTGGAGCCACTTAGGGTGGTGCACCGGATGTCATGGAGGTTAGCGATCAGCAGAACAGGTAAACGACCCACTGGCTCTGGGTGAAGTGAACAGAGTGGAGTGTAGAGGAAAAGCATGCAATAAATGATTTGAGAGGGAGATGTGCAGGTGTCATATAGGTCACAGATTTACTGCACTTCTGTAAAATGTCTTTCCACCAAACGAGCTTTTCAAAAAAATGGTCCCATCTGCATAATTTGGTAGCTATCCATTTCCAGCAGCAAAATGCAGCTTCTTGGTCTAGTATGAACTGCATTAAACTTTATTTTACCCACCATTTTTGGCTTTGCAGGAGCGGTTGTCTGGTTGCAGCAGGTATCCCTCCACACAGTTGCAGCGGTAGCTACCGTGATTGTTTATGCATGTCTGACTGCATGTCCCATAAACGCTGCACTCATTGAAATCTACCAGCAGAAGGACACAAAGGAGCATCAGCAAACACTGCCAGTGGTGAAAAATGAAGGTAGCTCTGTACTAAACTGCTTAATGCATCACGTTTACTCATGCAACATTTTTAGGACAAGTCAACAAAAAGTAAAGGCTACTGCCAATTTTGGCTGGTTTAATCTTCTCTACATGCTGTCCCATGCAGTCAACAAAACAGAAAGTCAAAGTAACCAGATGGTTACTTTCAGTTTTACTTAGACCAAACTAGAAAGATTTTGCCAAATTACCACCCACCTTTACATGTCTTTCCATCTGCAGCGACCTCGTAACCATGTCTACAGTAACAGCGAGGCCCTTCATGAGTCACTGCACAGTGAAACTCGCACTCCTGGGAGGCACAGTCTGGTGCATGTTCTGAATCAAAGAAAACAGCAACATAGAATGTGTTAAATACGGCAGAAACATAATTACTGTCAGGGATAGTGGGGATGATCCCAGTGCAATCTTTACAGAGACGCGTTATCATGTCCAATCCCATCTGAACTTACAGGTTTATAAAATTGTGAGTGTATGTGCGCATGCTTGTGCATGTGAGAGAGAAAGAGTAAGAGCTGTACATATATGTGCCTGTGTATCTGTGCAGTGACAGACAGGGTGATTTGAATGTTCACACATTACAGGGCCTCTTTTCCACCCCCAGAGGAAACTCAAGGACACATCCTTTTGGCACAACATGAAAGAGGGGAATCCACACAACCTCTCATCGTGCTGTCGGTAGGGTATGCATCTGTGTGTCGAGGCAGGGAGATAAATGGGGTTGGAGGTCTTTTATATACTGAAATTATAATGTGTCAGCCAGTGGCACTGATCTTACTCTAGATAAACTATATTTCAGATAACTTTGAAGAACGTGGATCCATCAAAGGCTGATCTTTACATCGCATGTCTGTAGAAGTGTATCACAACAAAAATACAGGAAAATATTAGAGGATCTCTGCAAAAGAATAGGTGATGCTCATCAAAGTTACAAAACCAGTTCTGAAAAGTTTGGACTCCACTAATTCACAGTCTGACAGATGGTTAACTAATGGAGGAAAGTCAAGAGCACTGGTCCTTGAAAACCAGAGATCAGACCATTCCCAAAAGTGTTAAATAGACTGCAAAGTTCATAGAGGGTAACTTCTAAGGAGCTAAAAAAGCATCTGTCACATTGTCACATGTTCATGAGTCCAAAATCAACCCCTCGGTACGCAAATCTTTCAGAACACTGCATGCATTAACTTTTGAAAACAGTTTTTACTGTTTTGCCATGATTTTGTTGTGCCACTAGGTTTGTGCTGAAAAAAAAAGTTCTAAAAATTCAAAAGTATTATTTCAATCAACACAGACATGTACAGTCCTGTGAGAAACCAAGTACACCCTTAGTTCTTCCATAATATTTAAGCAGGTAAGTATCAACCTGGTGCTGCTAGTCAAAAGCACTGATTAATTGATCAGCAGCAAGTGTAACTCTTTCTATAAAACCAAAAGTTTTGGCAGTTTGCCGGTCTGGAGCAATTGTGTTTTAACAAAATGCCACAATCTTCCCAGCAGTGGACACCACAGCTAAGGTCAGACAACATAATGCTCAAAGAAACTGCAAAAAAAAAACCCAACAAAAAAGAAAAAAGCAAGCCCGGCCTCAGTCAGCATGTTAAATGTTAAAGTACAATTAGAAAAAAGACTCAACAAGTATGGCTTGTCTGGAAAGGTTGGCAAGAGAAAGCCTCTTCTCTCTAAAAAGAATATGGTAGCAGAGCTTTGCAAAGTTGCATCTGTACACGCCACAAGACTTCTCGCACAATGTCCTTTGGATAGACAAGACCGAAGTGGAGATGTTTGGATATAGTGCACAGCACCACATTTGGCAAAAAACAAACACAGCATATCAGCACCTCATACTAACTGTCAAGCACAGTGGTGGAAGGGTGAATATTAGGGCTTAATTTGCAGTAACAGGACCTGGACACCTTGCAGTCATGAAGTAGACCATTAACTCCTCCATTTACCAAAATATTCTGTAGTTAAATGGGAATTCATCTGTCCAACAACTAAAGCTTGTTTGGAACTTTGTGATACAACAAGACAAAGATGCCAAGGGTACCAGCAAATCTATAAAAGTATGGCTAAAAAAGAAAAGAATCAAGGTGTTGTTTCTGATGCTCTACATAAAGAAAATGAAATTCATTGATTTCAAGTCATACACAGTGTTTGTGTAATTACTCTCACTGCCAGGAGGAGGAGACAAAAGTTCCACAACGCAATTTTACAAAGATGACAACATAATACCTCAAAATCTAAATGTTTAAGAGAAAAAGGGACATAAACTCAACTCAGAGATTCTGACTGCTTAAGGTCTATGACTATCACTTAAGTGATAGAGCTGTCAACATGTATGTACTGTCAGTCAGGTGATCTGCACTCAAGTGGCCAAGCAAATTCCAATCATGGTTTCCAACCATTACTTATTTTGCCTGTATTTAAAGAGTGACTGCAAGATTATCAGGCTGACAAATCAATCCTAAAATTGAAATTAGGTCAATCCTAAAATTGAAATTAGGTAGGTGAGAATTACATTTAATATTTTTACATGATATCATCATTGCCTGAATTATTTAATCAATACTTGAACAGCAGGGCTGAGAATGGTGACCACAACAGAAGCAAAATTATTTCAATAAGAGTAAAAAAAATTTAGCACAAAAAAAAAAGAAAAAAGGAGAGTTCTTCCACCAGCAGAATGAAATTTATCTCAGCGTCCAACAAAAAAAACAGTGATTGGTCATGGATACACTATGTGTGCTGTAACTAGTTATAGCATGGCTATGAAGAGCGGAGGCTGCGCCAATTGAGGGGCCCTTATTATATGAAGCCTGTGGCACTCTGGTCCATAATGACTCTTTTGTTGCAACCCCACTGAAAGGAAGAGTCCCCCAGCAAATATTGTGGCGCATATCAAATCCATTTACCAAGCCTCACTCTGTGAAAAACCACAGGCAAATAAAGAAGTAAAGAACCAAAATACCAACCATGTTTATCTCAGTCCAGGTTCATATGTTCCATTTTGTACCCAAGTATTGAGCAAAGGCTGGGTGATATGTAGGACTATCATAAAAATATCATATTATAAATATCTACAATTAAAAAGAAAATATTGCAACTATGTTTTGAGTTGAAATCTGTAACAATCCGTTATAATAAGATCTTATAATTTTAAAGAAATCTAAGTAAGTTCTGGTTTTCATACTTTTGACAGGGTTTGATTAAGGGTGATGATATAATGCTAATAAATAACACCATATTAGGAGCATGGATAAATGAAATATTATTTTTGCTAGTTCCTGTTAAGCTGGCCCCCTCTTTAAGGTCTGAGAGCAACTTCACATGCCGCAGTCCTGCTGGGCAAGCCTCCTCCTCTAAGAGGTCTGGATGCGCTTTAGGTGTGGGACTTAAACCACACATTAAAAAAAATTAAAAGAAACATAAGTAAATAAAATAAACATGATAATTCTCATGATAATAATAAAAACAGTGTTCACCTAACAATGTTTCACTTGCTCTTCTGGGACCCAGGCTTGTCCCTGCCGTTAACTGTGGCTGCTGTTGCCACCTGCCACCTCCCACCCCCCTGACCATTTAGCACCAACAATTTGTAATCATTTGTAGCTGTGATGGAGACGGTGAGGATGGTAGTAATAATAGTTGTATGTGGTGTTTTTTCTTCCCATTTGTTTATCTTTATTTTACTTACACATTTAATTTGTTAAGTCCTCACTTAGAATCCACTCTGTATCCAATTGTGGCTTCTACCAGGCTCCCCTTTTTGTTCACTTACTAATGGAATTAGGCAGGAGCACAGAATCGCAAATATTTTCTCAAGTACACTCACATATAGATACTGTCATCCACACATACACACTGTACCCTTGTGTTTGTTTCTTTTACACTGTTTGCCTTGCCTCTGTTGCAAAATTAAAATTTCAAAAAAGAAAATAATGCTTAGGATCAACTTTTTTCTTGAAGTAGTAATATGTTTACATTTATAAGAGTCAGAGACTCTTGAGATGTGGATATGGAAAACATGCTTGAGCTAACTTTGGAGTATTTGTGTGGTAACAAAGAAAACAAATGCATGGAAAAAATAATTTAAGATTAGGAGAACAGTCAAAAACAATAGCAGGACATACAAAAAAAGAAACAAGAAATTGGAGGGGGAAGAGGAAGACTAAGCAAACAGAGGTGCAAAGAAATGCATAAAGGGCTTAAGAATATGTGGTTAGAAGCTTCCAGTCCTAAGCAAACAACCAACAGCTGCATGTCAGGCGTTTGACCAGAGTCAATGAAAGAAGCAAACAAATCATACAGTGACAAACTGGAGGCCTCCAGTCCTAAATCAGTATGTCAAAGCCATTGATCCTGTTACTGCATGGATGGCAACCCTCAATTTCACTAATCTGCAGCTCTTCATAAGGAAGCAGGGAGTATGAAGCTATCTGCTATAAGGACCAATAGACAGAAATGTAATTTTAATGTCACAACACTCGCAAACACTTGAATCGACATCACAGACTCAGGGTGAAAATATGAAGCATGCATGGCGATGACAGCAAAAGGTACAATTACATCTCTCTAAAGTTTCAAGAAAACCCTGCAGATATGTGTGTTCTGACAATTTGTGCCAAACTAGTCCTGCCTATGGTTGGCTCTTCATCTTACTACAGCAAAGGTTGCAACAGGAGTGGCAGATAACTGAGGCAATTATCAGCACACACCCAAACAAACCGACACAAAAGAGCAAATGGTGCGATTAGCATGAACACAATTGCAATAATACGAAAGAGGGTGGAGATGGAAAGAAGGGCAGAATTGTCCTTGGACTCAAAGCCAGTCCGTGAGGAAATTTATGAAAGTTGGCATTTTCCTCTAAAACCTAATCATGACGCTGACAGGCCAGCTGCAACAGTGACATAGGCTGAATCAGACAAATACTATTTGGTGTTAAGGTCACTAACACAGTTACACAACAAAATCTCCACGACTGAGTGACTTCATAAACTTTACTCCCTTAAAAAAAGAAAAAAACAAACACTATTTATCCACTACATGATTGTAAATAAATCAATTTTCTTACAAAAGTCTCTCTCTGTTTCTGCATTCTGTATCATAGCTGTATACTGTGGGATATTCCAGAGTGTGACATTTTAAAGAAGGGCTTTTCATAGGACATTCTTTGTGCAATCACTGTCTGAAAACAAGTTTACATGTCTTTGGCTTCTACATACCACTGAGAGAAGCCTAGCATTTTTCTACATGGTCTCAATAAATGACAGCATTTCTTCTGTAAATTTATACCTCCACAAAATCTGAAGTATATATTTGAACTTACCTGCATGAGCTGCCACTCATGACACTTTTTGGCCCATACTTTGTGCAGAAAATATTTTGACCATTTTTCATGGGAACCAGAAGACTTCTTGTATATGATGTAATTATACTACATATTCCAATTATGTTTGTATGGGTTAGGGGTAACCCTATCCCCCACTTAATCTGTAATTTAGCTGTACACATTATTGATTGAAGAATTCTCTCTTAACTTAACTAAAACCTTGAGAATACCAATCTTAAATAAGTTCAAACCAGATCCCTGTAGTCATCCTGCGACAACTTAAGGTATATCCCAAAAAGCCCCAATTTCTTCATGAATGTTGACCTGACCCAACCCTACTTGACATGATGTGAAGCCAGATGCCATGATGAATACATTATTATTTTTTCTTTTTTCCATTCAAATTTGATGATAAAGAACCAATGTATGCAGCATTTATTCCATAATATCCCTGAAAATTTTGCACAGATTTCAGACACGGCATCAGCAGACAGCACAGGCAGCAGACACAACATGGTATCAGAATCAGAACATTTTATTAGTCCCAGGGGGAAATTAAATTATGTTACAGATGCTGGGTTATATATAAATAAAATATAAAACTGAAAGGCAGATTAAAATAAATAAACATGTCTGTATAAATTGCAATATGTAACATAAATAACTCCAAAGTTAAACATTATATACAAGATGTGGAGATAAAAGAAACTGGTCAAGGTGTCACAGGGAGGAATTTTAGAGTGTAATGGCCGCAGGCAGGAATTATTTCCTGTAGCATTCTGTGGTACATTGTGTCACCATTAAAGTATATGATCCCACGATCAATTTGGCTTTTGTTTTATGTAGATCTGATGAATAGTTACAGGGAGATGGCTAAAAATGAAAACCTCACCCAAATCTGTATCTTCAAAACGGCTGAAAATCTAACCAGTTCTACATCTCACAGAGGTCTATCACTGTGCCAAAATCAAAAATCCTGCATCAACTAGGTTTTGCATTCTACTGCTCACACAAAAAATTTGTGGCAGTGATGGCAGCTGCGGCAGCGGCAGGTATGGTGGCATGGTGTTACCATAAAAGTATATGATCCCACAGTCAATTTGGTTTTGTTTCGTGCAGATCAAAAAAAATAGTCAGAGATATGGCTAAGAATGTGCATTTTTTACCGATTTCGGAGGCAACACCAGCAGATACCAATGGTGGCAAGACACAACATGGTGTCACTATGAACGTGTATGATCCCACTATTAATTTGATATGCATTTCAGATCAGAGGAATAATTACAGGGATGTGGCTAGAAATGTTACAGATAACGCCACATAGTGGCAAATTCGTATTTTCAAAATGGCTGAAAATGTAATCAGTTCCAGATCTCATGGAGGTTTACCTCTATGTCAACATTCAAAATCCTGCATCAAATAGTTTTTGTGCTATCACGATGACATGAAGGTTTTGCTATGGCAGCAGTGGCAGCAGTGGGGCTGATTATGCCATTATACCCCTGTTTTTCACGGATATAATAATTATTGAGCTGAATTAAAAATAAAGCCAGGCTCTACCACTCCACCTGTACCAATTATCCTGTTAATCACACAGTAGTTTTACAGAATTTATCAGGATTTGTGGTACATCTTAGTTGTTGATGTAAAAGCTAACATTACTATAAAGCAGTGGTTCTCAATCTGTGGGGCAGGCCAGTGGGGTGCAGACAACCAGTTAAAAATATGAAGTGAAACTAAGATAGACAGATATTTTTATAGGAAAAGAAACCAACAAGAATTTATTGATGTTACTGTGCTGATGATATGCACGATCATTTAAGTAAAATTCATCGTAGATCCCTTTTTTATTGTTAGTGATTGACCACATTGTGTTGTGTGCTGTGTGAACTTTTTTGGCTTCTGAAGTGGGGCATACCAAATAAAGTTTGTGAGATTAAAGCTTAAAGCTAGGTGTAAATGTGCATAGGCCAGTGGAAGGGAAGAAAGACAAACAGTTAACTGAGCATAAAGTATATTTAATGGTAGTTCTTTGAAGGCAAAGTAACCATTTGCAAATACACATAGGACAGCTTGAGTAATGAGCAAACAGAAGCTAGCTTATTCCCAAACAGTGGCAGTATGCTGCTCACGTGTTTAAATTTACACTTGCGCAAATACTCAAACACAAATGTACAAATAGACTCAAAGTACACCCACACTGGCACAAAACATTCCCAAACACACATGGCAGCACGATTTTGCTGAATAAATTCAATATACACATTTTTTTTAAATATGCAGCCTATAATGATTTAATACTAGTTTACAACACTGCTGAGTCTCTACATAAGGTGACTGGAAAGGATTATCAAAACAGGACTTTTAACTGCAGCCCATAAACTAATTTAGGTCAAGATGCACTCACAGGCACAGCTCCACAGGCAGCTTCAAGCAGCCCATGAATGATTCTTCTTCCACTGTTACACAGTGGAACAGAAAGGACAATAAAAGCTGTACATAAACAATAGCATCAAGCTACTACAATAATCAGGGTTCTATTAGGGTGCCTTGGAAAACAGAATAGTTTTCACGAGTATTGCCATGACTCCATTATTATTCCCTATCGTCCTATCAATCAGTCACTTCTGAGAGAGGCAGGTCTTCAAAGCAAAGCCTCCTCATCCATAAAATGACACAGAAAAGACAAATGCAGGCCTGCAGATCAATCAACATACTAGTCTTTCACCTACATGACAGAAAAAAACATCATAATTGCAATAGGTTTATAAAGGCTACATTTGATTAAACATGCATTACAACAGCAAGGACACAAAGTTAGACGGTAGCACAGATCTGGACTCTCACAAAACCACATACACCCTTTTCAGATGCTCTTATGCAAAGGCACAAAGGCCTAATTCCTTTAATATAGACAAGAGAAAATGATTAATAATAATCAAAGAACATTCTTAGGACATGGTTAGAAAACAAGTTTTTATTCTATTCACAGTCATAAAAATAGTAAAGTTTACTTTAAGGAAAAAAAATAACCTATATTGCATTTATGAATATTAACAACCAACTACAATTACTGTCTTGGGGATGTATGCTTCCATCAACCTTTCAAGCTGCAGTGTAAATCCTTATCTATGGAGACACATAATATTTGGACAAGGACACAATTTTCATATTTTTGCTTCTGTAGACAATCACAATGGAGGTGAGATTAAGTAAGCAATATATTGATTAAAGTGCAAAATCTAATTCAAGAGGTTTGACAAAAATATTTCATTAATTCTTTAGGAATTACAGCTATTTTTCTGAACACACCTAAAAGTTCTGCCATCTCTCTGACAGGTCTGTTTTGATGTTGTGAACTTCTGATGGCCTCTTTCACTTGCATCAATAAAGCTTTAGATATTTACAGTTTCTATGAAGAGCTACCACATACAAATTCAACACTTGGAATCAAAACCAGACGTTTTATCTACTTAATTTCTCGTGAAAATGCACAAGTCACAACTGGCCATGAAAATGCTTATCAGTAAAATGTTCAATTAATTTTGAGCTTCTCAATTGTTGGAATTCCAAAATTATAATGCAAAATTGTGTTAAACACCCTTATTAAAGTTGAGAATCTATATTTAGTCTGGATTCCTTTATTTCAAAGGACAACTCTGTGCTTGTACAAAACCTATGGACCTGACCTTATGTAGTGAAGACTGAAAAATCAGACTCAATCAGTGATTAGTGTTAGCAATTCAATATCTGAAAAAATGCGAAATATGATCACAATCACTCCATAATTTGACCTTTTTAGACATTTGTGTGAATTTATGTCATAATCAGCAAATTCATTCTTTAAGTTATCACAAAAAATGTGTTTTGTGAACTCTGTGACCTTGACTCTTGACCACAAAATCTAATCAGTTCATGATTGACTCTAAGTGAACGATCATGCCAAACAGGTGCCTGTATTTAATATGGGATGACTGGCGAATGTAGATGGATGATATCATCCTTTTTTTTTTAATCAGAGCAAATGGTTTTAATTGACTAACTTTCAGCTAAAATAGTACAATGGTATATAATCATAACTTAAAGGCCTTCAACCTTAGAATATATTTGCATGTTTGTGTTACAGTTTGAACCTTTTACCTTTGTGCATAGCCAGGTGTCAAATCCAGTGTAATATTTGAAACTTGTCAGCACCATGGCACACTTGGTTACTCCCTGCTATCATTCCTAAACACAAAGCAAGCTACTTAATCCCAAGGCTTGCCACACACTATGAAAAACAGGCTGGATAAAAATGTATTTTAGCCAGCCTGCAACACCATGCTACATTCCCCTTCTTAACCACTTGTCAACAACTTCAGCAGAATTACTTAGAAACACTGACCGACAAAGCGTGCTTTCAAATATCAGCGGCCAGGTATACTTACACAACCCGGCAGTATGTACAAGCAAACACTAGGATGCTTGTGAAAGCCCTTCCCTGAAAAGAGGTGGGCTCATAAACAGCAATGCCAAAGGTTCTGGACACACTGCTCATGTGTTTGGGTGTATGTGTAAGAATGTGTCCTTGTGAGTGTATGTTTGTGTGCACATGTGAGTGCATGAATACATTACAGGCATACGAACAAACCGATATGTTTAAGTGCTTATGTGTGTTGACCACTGCCTTACCGAAAACATCTGGACTTTTGTCCTCAGGGATTGGCAGTGCATGTTGTGACTGAATGACATCATCACTGTTTTGCATAAAAGGCTTGTGTGGCAGTGATGACCAGTGTGTGGGATACTAACAATTTCACCCACTCTGTGGCCCAGCTGTACTCTTTTTCTTCTGGTCTAAACTAATCAAACAAACATTTTATTCTAATGACTCAACTCAGGGTAGATGACTTCTGGACTATTTTTTTTTTACACACGGGTGTTCAATAAAGTCTTCTAAAATGATGTACCACATACATGGAAGGAAATAAAAAGGTAGTACAAAAGGTAGTACAAAAGGTAGTACAAATAAAATAAAAATGTTACATTCAATACTTGTAGCTGTAAACTGATACAAAGATGAATCAATAAAATCATAAAGATATATCCAACCCACAACTTATTTAAGCAACCAAAAATACAGAAATGTATCATTGCCAGTACTGGAATAGACAAGAGTTTTGGTTAATATTTTTTATATCTGCAGAAAAGATAAGCTGATAAAACATCAATGCTTGTTAACTCAGCAGACCCACCCTTTATCCAGGACTTTGATACTCTGAAGCTTTATTGTCAATGGTAAATATCTGATTTGATATTTTCATATTCCAGGAAAGGGATAGCAAAATGGAAAGAGACAGGCACAAGGCTGTGTACAGCAGAAATTAGCTATAAACTGGAAGGGCACTCGAACAGCACAGAGGTCTGTCAAGGCCAATACTCTGATCCAGTGTCATAATGAGTTTTTTAAAAATAATGAACACCACCATGCATGCACACACATGCATGAGTATTTGAACAACACAGTTACATCAAATGTCAACTCAGAACAATGCATGTTAAAACTCTACCACTCTCTGGAAAAGCTGGTACATTTTGCACACAGCCCTGTGGATCCCTTTAGAGAGAATTTGCACTGGGATGTCACTGCAAATGGTAAAGAGGTAGTTGAGGAAGAATGGGGTAAAGTTTGTCTGCCATTGGTGGCCCCATAACAGCAAGGGGCTATAAGCCTGGCATAGCTGTTGACAAGCCGCAGGTATAACTGAATAATGAAAAATAACTATGGCAGCACAACGGCACAGTAGTTAGCACTGTTACCTCACAGCTAGAGTCCTAGGTTCAAACCCAGATAAGGCACTTCTGTATGGAGTTTGCATGTTCTCCCAGTGCTTGCATGGGTGTTCTTCAAGAGCACCAGTTTGTCCTGTCACTGAAAAACATGCTAGGTTAATCCTGCCTATGTCAGACCAGGACACTCTAGCAAAAGAGATTCTTAATCTCAAGAGTTTCACTTCCTAGTCAAATAAATACATTTCCAGGATCCACACCCTTGATTCAGATCTTATCTATCGTTTTGCTTCTCTATTAAGCTTTATGAAAATCGTCCTGGTAATTTGTGCATAATCATGCCTATAGACAAACAAATGGCAAAAAGCTAACTGTTGGCAGATGTAACAAAGGAAAACTTCAGACAGTTACAGTATATCTGAGGACTACCTTGTAGAATACTGAGTCAATCCTCTGAAGGCAGCCAGTGTTTGCTCTTTTGTCAGCTACAACAAAGAAAGACACTATAGACTCAATATGTTCCATCACTCATTCTTCCGCTGTCTCTAATTAATAGAAGAAGATTTGATGGGATTTTTCTCAGCTGCATCTGGGCTGAATGCTTATTATTCCTGCTGGGATTGGAGAAATAGCCTCATAGCTGAGCTGATTGATAAATTAATGACTTGTTCCCCAGAAAGAGAAATTCCATTGTAACTGCACAAGCCAGAATGGGACAACTCATTAAAGGGCCCAATAGAGGAGATTATTTGACAAAGATTATAGTTTGCTAAGGAAAGAAAGGACATTTTCTTTACAACAGCAGCTGCCTGGTCAATTTTAACCCACAACAAAGGGCAACAGTCTCTGCATGACAGAGGAGATAAAGAACATGATGATGCTATCTGTCCCGAATGGATTTTGCAGAAAATTGAAGTTGGAAGATGTGTGTATGGTTCTATTTGTTTCTTACCTCTACAGTGTGGCCCTTCATCCCAGCCATCAGAGCAGTCAGGGACTCCATCACAAAATTTGCTCATATGGAGACACACATCCACATCCAGGCACCCATGTTTATTGACAGGACACTGGTTCACCTTGTTGTGTAAGCCTGGAAAACATGCAAAACATTACAAAGGAAAGGTTGAAAAAACTACTAAAAAAAAAAACCTATAAAGGGACATTTTACATTACAGCCTTACACTGTGGCTGTGGGTGAAGGTTAATTTCCAGGCTCAAAAGAATTAAATATCTTTAAGGCCAAAACAATTAAAGAATTCTATTTTTTTTCTCATTTTAGAAATGTTTTGGCCCAAGCAGTCTCACTGAGAATGTGATCTCTTTTGCAAAGATAAATGTGCATATAGACAAAGAACATGAACAGAGATAAGGCACAAAACAGTCAGTCACAAGGCGCCATACAAACTGCACCCGACACAATCTTCATGCATCTGCTCTCTTGTATTCGCCCCAAGAGGTTGCCACAGCAAATTAATCCACATTGGCAGAGGTTTTACACCAGATGCCCTTCCTGACGCAGCCCTCCATGGTGAGAGGGGCTTGTATCCCCACTTCTGTTGTTCATTTGTGTCTTATACTTTAGGGAGATCCTGGATTGTTATTTTCTAGCGTCCTTTTGACAGGCTATCCAAGTTAAATGTACGACCCGTATAATGATGATGGGTGAAACACTGCCAAAGCAAATCTCCAATGATTCTCAAATAGGGATTAGCTCCCAAAACAATGTTGGATTACCTTTCTTACATTGTGCTCTTCTGATCATCTTTCTGTTAGTAATAATGTAATTCTTTCCCACAATCACTTGAATCAGATACAAGTTCAAGGCTGGGTTCATATGCCTAGTAAATAGAATCATCGTATGTGTCCAGTATGTAGAGACTACTACTACTAATGCCCAAAGGTATGAAAGAGTTGCCTGTTCAGGTGTAAATACTCTCTTCAATACTTATCCTGGTCAGGTGTAGCAGAACTCTAGAGTTTTGTAAGGAGGGGCGTCCAACAAAAAAAGGGAGAAGCTTAAAGCACCTAACTAGTTACTGCAGTAGGCTTCAAGTTTTCCAACAAGTAAGACAGCATTTTCAATCTAACACATGGAATTAGAAACCAAATGTTTCTTGCATGAGGCAGAGCACAAGCAGCACACATTTATATATGCAGGATGTGTGCATGCACACATCCTGTTATCTTTATTGTGTCCATATATCAAAAGAGCACAGTGAAATGTGGTCTACACATATGATCAGTTGGCGGATAGTGAAGGAAAAATATTTTCAAAAATTACAAAAGCAAATACTGATAAAGAAATACTGAATCTGAAGGGGTGCCGAGGGCAAAGGCCATAATATCCTCTGGCCTAAAAAATGCCGCTTTTTGTAATAAGACCAAAACATACAGTAGAGGCAGTTTCTCTCTTCCCTCACTCTCTCACCCACTCTTCTCTATCTTTCCTCTCAGCCCACACTGCAGAGCAAACAGTTTGCCTTGGCTGTTTTTCTTCTTCCTCCTCCAACTATTTCTCTCTCTCTCTCTCTCTCTCTCTCTCTCTCTCCCCAACATCTGCTGACCCATTTTAGAAAAACACTTGAAGCAGAAAAAAATAAAGTTCACCTCCTTCACAGGAAACGATCTGCAGAGTTTCGTGGAATACATGTTGTGCTGGGGTACGCTTTCAGAGGACGTTATCTGAATATATCCATAGCCTGAGCTGCAAACCTGTTTCAGATGTCTCCTTCAGAACTTCACATACACAGTCTCAGTTTTTTGAATATTAAGAAGCTGCTGCAGCCAAGATGCAGTTTTATTTGACCCTTATTTCTGCTTTTTTAACTGTAAAACCTGCAAAGAAAATTTAGGGGAATGAAGACTTGGCCTGATATCAAGTGTGTTATATCTTTATAGAATGCATATTCAGCTGAGACGTGGGAATTTATTAAGTCTTTAAGGAAAGTCAAAATATACCTCTGTCAATGTACATACAAGACATACCATTTAATTAAGCAAATAGTGGATATTAATGAAAACATAATGAGGGGAAAGGGGTATTTGCCTCCATGTCAGCATTCACCGATGAACACTACAAGCATTCCCTCTGAGACCCTCAAGCCATCCAGGAAAGATTTTTAACCACATACAGAACATAAAATCTAAATCAGTAAAACAAGTGCCTTAAAGTAACATGAGCTTCTATGATGATCTCACAACAGCAGCCTGTGTGGACAATGTGCCACATTCGAACTGAGAATTAGCTTCTAATACATCTGGCTTAGTGACGAGAGTAGCTCTCCCATATTGGGGATGCTAGCATATTAGCAGCCCTCCTACAGCCTTGGCCTCTAAGCCAGCCTGATTTACATTCAATACACTGCCAACATGGGGATTTTTACATAAACTGCAGTACCAGGAATAATCTGCCATGAACACTGGAAAAGACACCCCTGCCAAGGATTTAGCATTTGTCAACAGTTCTCAAGGGAGTATAAAAGACAAGTCAGAGAGCATGACACTGAATTATAAAAACAGCAAAAAACACATGTGTCTTTGCAACTCTGGGTTGTAAGAGGTTGTAATCTACTGCGGAACGAGACGACAGATAGATAAACTCACATACTCACTAATAAAACTAAACCAGGAACCAGATTTCTGCACTCTGTCGTCACCAAGAGACTAAAAGACAACTAACCAATCTCTACTTTCCATCACACCCACAACAAACTCTTCACCTACACACATTTCTATGTCCATTGGCAGGACAGCAAGTGGAATAACTTTCTGGAAACACACTAACAACTGCCAACAATCAAATAAACTGAAAGGATTGTTTTTGTTCCACAACACAGTAATACTTTGGCAGGAGCTGAATAAGGACCAGCAGCAGAAAACTAAATAGAAAGGACAATATGGAGGATTAAATAACTTTGCAGGGCAGATAAAAGACAATAGATATGAACCCTATACTGGCTGCTCTAGTTTTGGAAATTGTTGGCAATGTATTACAATCCTTATACTGGCATCAGCCATTTTCTACAACACGTTCAATGTAAGCAAAGCATTACTTTGCAAAGCTGAGAGGAAGATAATACAGCACAACTTCAGTTTTTTTTTCTCCCCACAGCCACATATACACACCTAAGTCTGCATTATACAGATATTAAAATAGTCCTATATCTTTTGGTGTGCATGTGAGCATTTATCTCCTTGGACCATTCAAAAAGGGTGTTGTATGTCAAAAACACATTATCAGGCATTTTTAACATACTATGTGGACAAGATTTCTGTAACTGCTAAGTCCTTTAAGTAAGAAGACGCCTTTGGCCAAGAGTTTCTATTTGTTTGTTTTGGCCAGTTTACCATGGTTGAAACTCCTCTCCTCGTACTAAATAACAGGCCTACTGAAACTACAGGTCCCTATCCCTTGTCTAATGCCAAAATATTAATCTCATTGTTTTATATATTTATGTTTTATAAGTGATTCTATTCTGGTTTGAAGTACCTCATAGCATTAACACAGTAATGCCTCAGCCTTCACAGTGCTTTTAGTGACTAATTTTATCTACTGTTCTGCTTGAATGGTTTCTAATCTTAAATATGGTTTCCCAGCCATGACTAATTGTTAGTGGCCTTTTGAAATTGATTATACCAACTGGTTCTCTCAGATGGTTTTCACTCTGCGTTGTCTTAAAAAATTGCTACAATAATAACTAAAATAAAGTAAAGCGTTGTTCTAAGTGTACAAGGA
The DNA here is from genome assembly GCA_015106775.1 of Etroplus canarensis. Taxonomy (NCBI): domain Eukaryota; kingdom Metazoa; phylum Chordata; class Actinopteri; order Cichliformes; family Cichlidae; genus Etroplus; species Etroplus canarensis. Next base: position 2,935 of record VUQH01055264.1, on the reverse strand, counting down.
GGCACGTTTAATATATTAACACATAAGCATTACATGACAGGAGCAAACAGAAACAGGAACTATAGTCACTGCTGGAGCTCAGAACTGAAGTGATATTAAATAAGAAAGCCTATTATTTGTACCCTGCATCTGGAGATTTATGTGGTGCCAGTGATGTATGTACACTACAGTGTCTTGCAAAAGTATTCATACCTCTTAGACTTTTAAAGATTTTGTCACGCTAAACCACAAATGTAAATGTATGTTATTGGGATTTTATGTGATAGACCAACCAAGTAGTACACAATTGTGAAATCAAATGGAAAAAGATCTATGGTTTTCAAAATTTTTCTGCAAATAAAAATCTGAAAAGTGTGGCACACATATGTATTCAGCCCCCCTGAGTCAATACTTTATCAAACCATCTTTAACTGCAAGTCTTCTGGGGTATGCCTCTACCAGCTTCGTACATCTAGAGACTGAAATTTTTGCACATTCTTCTTAGCAAATTAACTCAAGTGCAGTCAGATTGGATGAAGAGTGTCTATGAACAGCAATTTTCAAATCTTGCCACAGATTCTCAATTGGATTTCAGTCTGGACTGGACATTCTAAATATATGAATATGATTTAAACCATTCCACTGTAGCTCTGGCTGTATGGTTAGGGTCGATGTCCTGCTAGAAGGTGAACCTTAGCCCTAGTCTCAAGTCTTTTGCAGATTAACAGGCTTTCTTGCAAGACTGCCCTGTATTTGGCTCCATCCATCTTCCCATCAACCATGACCAGCTTTCCTGTCCCTGCTGAAGAAAAGCATGCTCACAGCATGGTGCTGTCACTACCATGTTCACAGTGGCGATGGTGTGTTCAGGGTGATGCGCATTGTTAGTTTTCCACCATACATAGCGTTTTGCATTTAGGCCAAAAAGTTAAATTTTGGTCTCATCTGACCAAACCACCTTCTGCCACATGTTTCTTGTCTTGTGGCAAACTGCAACCAATACTTATTGTGGCTTTCTTCTTGCCACTCTTCCATAAAGACCGGCTTTGTGGAGTGCATAACTAATAGTTGTCCTGTGGACAGATTCTCCCACCTGAGCTGGAGATCTCTGGACGACACAATGTTTTAACAATTAAATATAACATACACCTTTTTGGTTGGACTAACTCATTTATGCTTTAAGTCACAATGATTCTTTAGGGAGCTTGTCATGCTTGACAATAAGGCACCGGCAGTGAGAACCATGAGAATCTTGCAGCACAGAAGAGACAGAAAGGGGAAAATTACAACTCTCACACCTATTGGAGGGCAGAGTTACAATTATAACATTACTGTACAAAACAGTGTGATCAGTTAACAGCAATATTAGCATAACCACGCTGTGTCCTTAGGGATATTAACTGTGAAAACCTCTCTTCAAACTGTAGCAAGGCATCCCTCTGTCAGTCTCTATGAAGCATGTTAAAGAAATGATCGCTGGGGTTCATCATGATTAAAACATTACAAACGATGAGCCACAATTTAAAACTTGTTTAACTTTAATGACATTTTTATTGTCGCATGCAGTCTTTGGGGTAGAATATGCATTTGTGCAAAGACAATATTACACTTGTCCCCTGAGCATAGTGCAGATTTTTAGATACTGCATCACTGCACTGTTTCACCTTTAAAAAGGAGTGGAGCTATCATTTGAATGCAATGGGTTGCATTAAGGTTTTACTGATGGACACCAGTAAAAGACTGTCTTTACTAATGTGTGCTTCCCTCCTACACCTCAGGGTTTAGATCCAACCATCCCCCATCCCCAGTCCCTCTAGTTATGCAATTACCTTAAAATTTAGATCCCCTGTCGAGCTTTTGTTCTGTGCATAAAAGCCTGCGTTTCTTCCTGTTCTTGGGTTCCATAGCAGCCCCTGACTGACTCCTATAAAGTCGGTTGTCAGCTTGAATTAATATGTTGAGCAGGGTGACAGGCCAACTTGCCCACTGACTGACTCTCCCCACTCTGGAGCCACACTTTACAGCAGCATGCACAACAAGCACATGGCATTGACAAAGAGGAGAAACCCACTGGAAGAAGACTTTTTTGCTAGTTTTCTGTTTCTATAATACAATATGAATAAAATTAGCCTTACCAGTAAAGAGACAACACAATACAGTAAATACAATGCCACAACTTAACTATATTGTGTGAGTTACTGCATCTAATCTCTGCAACTGACAGCATGATACACAAAGATGATGTCCAATTGACAAATGCAATGTTTGAGTATCGTGCGTGCAGGCTTGACGATGACTACAAAAAGCTTAGCAACTCTAAAATTGCATGAAGTATCAATACATATTTGGAAAAACCAGCATTAAACTTCTCTATGGTTCAAATAAATGAGTTCAAAAGCTCTGTCATTCAGTCTCAACAGGAATACACACATGGCATCAGTGTAACAATACAGGTACATCAAACAAAAAATTAGAACATCATGAAAAATGTAATATTTTTTGACACTAATTTCAGAAAGTGAAACCCATATATTATACAGATTCATAACACATAGAGTGAAATACTTCAAACCTTTATTTCTTGAAATTTTGATGAGTATGACTTACAGATAATGTACCTTTCAGCTGCTCTCTTGTATTCTCCACCAAGGGGTTGCCACAGCAGATTAATCCACATTGGTAATTTGGCAGAGGTTTTATGGCACATGCCCTTCCTGACGCAACCCTCCATGGTGAGAGGGGCTTGTGTTCCCACCTGGAATCGAACCAGGGACCTTTCACTTCAAAGGCGAAAGCGCAAACCACTACGCTACCGGGGACACTTATGGCTTACAGATAATGAAAACCCCAAAGTCAGTGTCTCAGAAAATTAGAATATTGTGAAAAAGTTCAATACTGGAAAGTCATGGTGTCACACCCTAATCAGCTAATTACTTCAAAACACCTGCAAAGGTTT
>VUQH01055263.1:0-33269 GCA_015106775.1 Etroplus canarensis | reverse complement strand
CTGACAGGGAGGGAGAACAGAGACGTACAGCTCTGGCGGTGATGTGACGTTTCTGAGTATTTTTTTTTGTGTGTCTTTTGCAGGTTTTGGGTTTTGACTGGAAGAACTGTGGCCAGCCAGATGTTCCAGCTGTGCTGAAGACCCTCACTGTGTCTCCAGATCCGATCACCATCCCCGGTGACCTGACGGCCTCCGCGTCGGGGTCCACGTCCGTCGAGCTGAGCGCTCCTCTGGCTGTGAGTACATTTCTGCCATAAAATAAAGCCAGGACAAAAGCTCAGCATCCATCCGTCCATCGACTGTCTTCCGTGTCAGAGTCCCGGAGTGTCGGCGCCTGTCCCAGCTGTCGCAGGGCAGGAGACGGGCACGCTGTGGACAGGTTGCCAGACCGTCACAGGACTAACACACTTTAAATTTATTACTTGATTTCGTGTCTGTCGGACATCCTTGGCTAAGTCGGATTTGATAATGATGGCTAAACTTGTGTCTTGTGACGGGACAAAGCTGTCCGTCTCGGCGCTCCGCTGATTCAGCTTCAGCCACAGATGCAGCTTTAGTGCTACGTTCACACCGAACGTGATTCACATGGCGAATTCGGCTCCGCCGCCCCTGTTTGGCCGCGCGGCGAATTCGCCCCTATTCGCATGTCCAAAAGTGTGTTCATAAACCACACGCGGTAAAAGTACAAGTTCATTTATAATAATATTGCTGCTGGCTACGGTCCTGAAGGGGTCTCCAGTGGCGAGATAGCTGAAGAAAAAAAAATTTACAAATATTATTATAAATGATCTCCTCCATGTTGGTTTTGGACTCCACCCGCTGATCACATCATCAACACGTCACTACCGAAGCCGAGTTCCTGATTGGTTGACGCGACGCGAATATTCGCCAAAGTTAAGATTTTTCAACTCTAGAAAATTCACGCCGCGCTGCATAATTTTCGCCTCGCGGCCGATTCTGCCCCCACCACGCCACCACTGCCGCCACTCGCGAAATGTGCCGCGCCGGCCGCTCAAATCGCACCGCAGGACCTCTTAACATTGAAACCGGCTGCCCCCACCACGCGAATCGCGATCAGTGTGTATGTAGCATTAGGATTTGAGTGAGTTTGACAAGGACCAAATTGTGATGGCTAGAGGAGCCGGTAAGTGCACCTCCAAAACTGCAGCTCTTGTGGGATGTTCCCAGTCTGCAGTGGTCTGTGGCAAAAGAGGGGACCAACACGATATTTGGCAGGTGGTCATAATGTTATACCTGATCGGTGTATGTTCACTTTTGTAAACTAGACCCAATCAAAATGTAGGCTATTGTCTCAAGATGTGGGACATGGGACCAGGGATAAAAATGCTGCGCAGTCCTACATGAAGAGGGACATCTGGTTACTCTATCGATGTCACATTATTAATTACAACTTTTCTGAACATTTTGTTTGGTGTTCATCACTTTAAGCTTTGCAGTAACATTTTCCAGCAGAGACATTCAGCATTTCTCATCAGTATCAGAACTTCTAATTCTAAGATGATTTTAATGAACTTGTGTATCTGTTCTGACTTCCAGCATGCAACTAATGATTATCAGTGTCTTAATGCCAAGAAGCTCTGCAGAAGTTGATGATATCTTGGCATGCACATCACACAGATGACCTTTGAATAAATCCCCATCAGCCACATGCTCCGTGATGTGCTAGAAAGCTGAAGATCATCAAGCTAATGCGGTACCATAACATGCAAATGAGTTCTTAGTTCAGTGCCCACCAGTGATAGTCAGTAAAACCTATGGACTGTAAAATATTGCAGACAGCCACTCTGCCTTCTTCTCAAGTAATGGTGGGTGGAAATCAGTTTTTTTGCTGATGGCTATGAGGGTTGTGACCCATATTATCATCATTTTCATCAATGCCATGTCTAGCATTGTCTACATAATCATCATTATTCTGGCTTGCATCACCTGTTCAAAATACAGTCTGGGGGCTGGTAATGATGTTCAGTGGTACAGTACATGCAGCGCCTTTGTTTCATAAATTTCTTTCTGCATAAAAAGACATTATAATGGCCTCACCTGAGAGTAGAAAATAATGTTCTGTTTTAACTGCCAGATTAGATGCAGTTTAATTTGAATCTCAATTGAGGCATAAAAACAGAGGGAGGAAGGTGGAAAAAGAAACTTGTTTTGTGCAAGTAGGGGGGCTGAAATTGATTAAAATGTTCCACAAAATGGGAACGCAATGAAGGTGAGGGTATTGACCTCAGGCTAATCCAGAGCTAATTGCTTGGGGAATGGAGGTATGGAGTGTGAACGTGAAAAGGGCTGTGGAAAAAGCCATGCTGTCTTCATCTGACCCTAAACAGTGAACATGTCTGCAAGGACTTAAGAATTTACACTAAATCAGCAGTTGAAGGTTTCAGGAAAGCTGGCCGCTCTGCTGCTTTCTCTGTGGCAGTTTGTCTTAGTGAGGAGAAAACAGCTGGTGTACATGCATCTGTGTGTGTGTGTGTGTGTGTGCGTGCATGGGCAGATGAGTAGATATGTTTATGCGAGTGTGCTGCATGCATGACCCTTCCATACCAATAAAATATAGAGGAGAGAAAGCAGCAGAGGCCTGCTGAAGCAGACTGCAAATACACCCATGCAATCACAAGCAGGCACACACATCTCTGAGCAAGAGAACATATGGGCAAACAACACAAAATGCTAGCTATTCAGTCCCAAATTGAGGGCCAGCTGTGGCACACTGACAAGGTGGATATTTCACTGTGGGCTGCATTCTCCTCTATTAAGCTAACTTATGGAGTCATTTAATGTAGCTCAGAAGAAAGAGTGGGTTGGGGAGCTGGTGATGGTGCTGGAGGGAGAGGCTGTGTAAAATGTATAACCCTGATAACACACATTCCTTACTACAGCTAACTAAAAGCAACTTTTATTTTCATTACTTGTGAATTGCTTTATTGAATTTTCCTTTCCAGAACAAAACCCCGGCTGGTCTTGAACAAAACAATTGTGATATAAAACAGAGTCACTCCTTGTGTGACCTGACACTAGGTTGACCATTCCAGCCCAGGCAAAACCACCGCTGCCTATTGTCCCCTGTTTTTTTTCTGCTCTCACCTACAGAGGGGTGGGAAGGTAATTCTGTTTTCACAGCTCTGACCTCAGAGGCAGAGGTCTGCTCCAAGCTCTCAGGTTAACTGTGTGTTCTGCTAATTGACAGACTGAGCAATCTTCTAACTGCAGTGTTGCAACAACCTGCCCAGGATTTCTGTTGAGCTGGATACCTTTAACTAACTAAGTTTAAAAAATGTGTAGTTTTTGTTTACCAGAAACTGTAACACCAGATCGGACTGTGCCAATGTATGATAACAACAGGGATAGGTGATAATCAAAGTGACTGGTGTCAGGTCATCAATCAAGGCGATTTTTGGCTCAAATATGCTTTAAATTGATATTGTCATTATTATGAGAGTCCTAATAAATTGAATCTGCCTTGCTAGACTTTCATGTTGTATCTCCACAAATAACTAACACTTGAAACACAGGCGTGTCTTGGCGTGTGTGAATGAGTGCACACAATTCATGCTTTGAAGTTAATGTATGTTATTGTAGCGCAGCATCATTGATCCATGGTTTTCATTAAATGACAGAAAAAAAAGAGGAGGAATTTGCCGACTTTTAAAAAAGAAAATAGCGTGATCGCAGCTCCTTAACTGTTTTTTTTTTTCTAATGGGAGGTTTTGTTGGTGAAAAACTCTGATGTGTGCAGAGCAGAGAATAGGTGAGGTATTTTATACAGGAAAAAAACGAAAAAACTAGATGCTATAGTAGAGCTATAGGTCGAAGGCAGTAAATTTAAAAAAAAGAGATATCAAATGTCGGGACAGTTACTGTTTTTGCTGTTCAACAGAAGTCCATCCCCTTGTGTTAAATATGATGACGCTAAATCATTGTTGCTGTACGTCAACATATAAAAGTCTCCTTATGCTGGAAATGAGAACTAAAGCCCCACTGTGTGTGTTTCTGCCTTTCCTATGTGCTATTGTGTTGTTTATTTGTTTTGACCGCACACTATGCATTACTGAGGGTGGATCCTGCTTCCCATTTTTGCCCAGCAGCAATTCTATCAGCAATCAGACGATGGGACAAGGCACCCAACCCTAACATCAGAGCAAGTTAGCACAGAGTGCTAACTCAGTTAACATACAACAAGGGTGCTCAGTCTTTGCTTTGGCCTTGACCTCAAAAGGGGCAACTAAACTGGACTACAAGGCTGTCTGGCTCAGACCCATCAATGGAATCCTACTCCAGTCAATGACAGACTGGCAACAAACCATCTGAGCACAGTATAGCTTATTATAGCACATGACTAAGAATATGGGCATTTCACACACTCACTGTAAGTGTAATTATCTGCTTCATCCATTTAACAGTGATTATTATAATGGTTTGAATATTGGGTTTGATATTGTTTGGTCTATGTTAGTCATGCTGCACACACACACACACACACACACACACACACACACACACACACACACACACACACAGGATCTTGCATGCTAACTAATAACCAGGCCCAAACATAATCTGAGGATTTTTTCATAGCTTTCTGCGGTAATCCAGAATTCTGCAAAGCGCTTTTTGCTTAGTAAAAAAATATCATAATCATTGTTTCCTCAGTAATGTTGATTTGTGTTGATTTATTTAAAACAATAAATCAACCTAAAGTTTCTCAATATTACAACAGGCTGAAATAAATATCAATTAATTCAAGCTTTTGAATTTAACATTTAATTATATCATGAAAATTTCAGGACATGTTTTCAGGACAGCCTTTTCACACCGATCAGATTCACAGCAACATACACCAGCAACAGAGAAGCAGAAACAGCAAACATCTGTCTGGAAATATAAACCTCTTCAACGATGTGAAAAATCTGAGGAATTCTGCAGGCGAAGATTTCATGTGGGCCTGCAAATAACCTTATTCATTGACCTGGTACCATTCTGCATGATCCTTACTATGTGCCATATTAAAGGTATGAAGTTCAAAACACCTGCCATGCATGTTTTTTCTTCTCAACAACCGCATGCTATATTCTTACTTTAGACTACAGTTGGGGTTTTAACCATAAATTCATACAGTACTTTATTCTATACACTTCAATTACTTTATCCACCTTATATCCAATTTAGAATTCCCTAATAACCAAACATGCCTGCCTTGGGACCGTGGGAGGAAGCCAGAGTACCTAGAGGAATTCCACACAGGCACTGGGAGAACATGCAGACTCCACACAGAAAGGCCCTAGCTGGGGTTTGAACCAGACACCTTCTTGCTGTGAAGAGGCAGTTTTTGCATGTTAGTTTTCTAAATAAATTCTCTTAAATACATACACACGTATAAGAGTGAATGCTACCCATCTCCCACTCATGTTAGGAACTCTCAAATCCTTCAACATCATTGCTGATATGTAGCTTTGTTATTACTTTAATTATTAATCAGTGTAGTGGTTTACACATTTGACTTACAAGGGAAAGGTCCCTGGTTCCAGTCTAGGTGGGGAAACAAGCCCCTCCCACCATTGGGAGGGCCGCGTAAGAAAGAGCATCCAGCATAAAATCAGTGCCAAATTACCCATGCAGATTCACCTGCTGTGGCAACCCCTCAGTGTAATAAAAGGAAGCAGCTAAAGTTGCCAGTTAAATTAATAGTTTAGCATATTTTTTTAGGCATATTAAACTAATACCTTTTTAAGATTTGCCACTGAATGTTTGTATTTTCTAATTTTACAAAGTTGATAAAATACACCAGAAGCCCCAATATTAATACAGATGCTGCTCGTATAGGTACAGTAATATTGACACTTAGTCATAACCACTGCAATGCGGATTAATCCACTGTGGAGACCCCTTGGGGAGAACACAAGGGAGCAGCTGAAGGTACATTTAGTCATAACCCCTGCAAGAAGAAATCAGAGAGTTCAAACAAACATTTCAAACAGCAAAGGTTTGTTTTTGCTTAAAAATGACTACAAGGGATATTTTTATAATTATTGATTTTTTTTATATTAACAGATTTATTGACTAATATTTTTTAATTACTACTAATCTGACCTATATCTAGTCATCCTAGTCTTAGTAAAGGATGATTTACCAAAACCCAGACAATAAATTAACCCTGACAATGTTTCTTTTTAATCTGTTGGTAAAATTCACAGACAAAATACTTATCATTTTTCTGCCATGTCTGTGCATGGAGACTATAATATGATCAAAGTCAGAGACAGACGTTTAATAACAAACACACCAATTACTTTACAATGGAAGTAGTAGAACTACTGCACAGCTTGTCTTGATTTGAATCTTGTTTACTCAAAAATCTGTTTTAAGTGATTCTTTGTAATTATTATTACAACGGGAGATGCATAGCTTGTCAAAAGGGATGCAGTTACGATAGAAATATTTTACTTGAATGCAAAATTCCCAAGTCCCTTTCTAAGTAAACAGAATGAAAACAAAAGGAAGCTGAATTTAATTTTTATGCAGTAGTCTTTTGACCATTATGTATTCTCCTGTTTCCCCTGATAACAATTACACTTTTGATAACTGTTATTTCAGTTGTGGTTTTGTCTAGTAATGATTTGGCTTTCCGTGGGAATAATTCATCAATTTGTACATCTCTTTTTGAGCAACACACTTTTTATACAATTCATAAATTATGGACAACATGAGCAAAATGCTAAGACTCTCCCGCAGTTTCACCCAGTTATTGTAACTTTCCTATCATATACTGTAGCCCAATTTCCTTTTATTTGAGGTGATTTTCTTCATATTCTACAAAAATTGGCATAGCTTGTGATTTTGTAGTGACAATTTTCCACGTTGGTTGAAGCATCGAAAGCAAAAGACTAAAATCGGAACCCTTCATAGTGAGAGGGGATGTGTACCCACCTGGAATTGAATCACAAAACATTATACCGTGTTAAACTGCAGGAGTCTTTGCTGTTTTTTTCAACAGATATTCGACAAAAGCTGCTCTTTAGAAAAGTGTCTTAAACTGTATACAGTCATGTGAAAAAGAGTTTTCAGAGGACTTTATGCAATCTTGTGAAAACTAAGTACACCCTCACTGGTGCTCCTAATGAAATCACCTTGACTGATCATTAGCCAGTGTGACCACCTCTGTAAAACCAGAGGTTTTAGCAGTTTGCTGGCCTGGAGCCTTCAGGTTTGTGTTAACACGATGCCAGGGAGGAAGTGTTGGTGCCCATCAATGTGGGAAGGGTTATGAGACCATTCCCAAACATTTTAAAGTCCATCATTCTACAGTGAGAAAGATTATTCATAACTGAAAAATATTCAAGAAAACTGCCAATCTTTCCAGGAGTGGTAGAATCCCAGGAAATCCACCCTAACATCAGTCCATGCAATACTCAGAGGTTTACAGCTTAGGTTTGCAAAGTTGCATCTGAACAAACCACAGGACTTCTGGAAAAATGTCCTTTGGACAGATCAGACCAGAATAGAGATGTCTGACCAACATGTACAGTACCACCAACTGTCGGCCATGGGGGTGGAAGGGTGGTGATTTGGGCTTGTTTTGTAGCCACAGAACCCGGACCCCTTACAGCTTTTGAGTCAATCGCAAACTCCTCTGTATGCCAACATATTCTAGAGTCAAATGTGAGGTCCTCTGCACAAGAGGCCAAAGCTTGGCCAAAACTAGGTGATAGAACTGGACAATGATCCCAAACACATTAGCAAATCTACAGCAGAATGGCTGAAAAAGCAAAGAATCAAGATGTTACCATGACTGAAATAGTGTGGCAGGATCTTGCGAGAGCTGTGCATACACGATAGCCTGCAAACCTCAATGAACTGAAGCAACATTGTAAAAAATGAGTGGGCCAAAATTCCTTCACAACAATACGAGGGACTGAAAGTCATATATTACTTTAAGTTATTGCTGCTAAAGGTGGTTCTACAAGCTATTGAATCGTGCATGTACTTAGTTTTCACATCAGGATGGCATCGAGTGTAAACTGTCTTTTCACATGACTGTATTTATCATATAGTTCTGGCTTCCAAAAACAAGAGTCAATCACTGGCTAGATATGAATGTAGATGAATGACCAGTATACTACTACAACATGTGGTTCAACTCACTATTATTAAATTACATGTAGTTTACTAATTCCTAACACTGATATTAAGACCAGTCCTATGAACTTTAGCTCTTTCTTTAAAACTCACAGCTACAGAGTCTTCATCAGTTTCATCTGAACATTTTGTTCTTTGCCTTTGAGTTCCGAGTTTTGTTCTGTTTAATATACTTTTTTTAAAAGCTTTTTCTGATGTGAGTTGGGTGCCTCAATCCATGTCTTTTGAGATGCGTGAAACAAAAAAATGTCTTTCAACTTGAACTCTGATTGCTCTTATGCATTAAGCCAAAATGAAGTGATAATCTGCATTTCCGAAATACTGCAATTTCTTTGTCATCTTCCCCTTCATGAAGTAAACTCTTTACTTATCTGTTTACTGGCTGACTAGCATGTTTTCTGGCTCCATTGTAACAACCACAGCTAATGTCCTCATTCTAAGTAACACAACACTTGCTGTACTGCTTTCTCCATCATGATAGACAGCAAACACCCACATGAATGTACACACGCGTGATGCTTAGCTCGCAGGCACATAAACTCCAAATGCCATACGAGGGAAAAAACTGGCTAGAGCATCACAAACACAAGAACCTGTCCCCTTGACTGGGCTAATGATTCCAAAATAAATCTGAGTGAGAAGGAGATGATGCAAAAAGAGCTATTTGGCCATCTGTGGAGTCGATCTTCAGATGGAGAAATGTCAGTGAAAGCAAAGAAAAACATGAACTCCACAGGGGAACAGTTGGTGAAGCAAGGGCAATGTTTGTCCCGAAGGAGCTTTAGAAAAATAAAAAGCCTTCTTATGACAAAAACAGGCATCCCATCTTATATAGAAGTCATTGCATGAGTCATCCTTTACATTATTTAAAAATTTAATGTGTAAAACGTGACTTTTCTCACTGATCTCTTGTGATTCAGACCTCGTGGCTGGTGCCATAACCCAGATGAGACCATTAGATCCATCAAAGGAGTTTGATCTTCAATCTTATGGGTCATCCCCTTCTGTTCATGCTGTGCTGAGCTGCACTGGCCCTCTGCACCATCTGCCTGCTTTGGGCCTGAATAATTTACCTATTCTACACTATCCAAGCACTGCAGGTGATTAGGGTAAACTATTTCAATAACAGATATAACCATGAAACTTGCCCAGTTTATTGCTTACATGAGCAGTTTTTTTTATATTAGAGGTTTGCAGAAATTGTGTATTTAATATGCAAACAGGGTATTATGCAATTCAAATATGCACTCATTTGCATAAATTTTGCAAAATACCTAAATGTGTAGATTAGACATTTTCTCTCCTCCACTAGTTTGAAAGAAACCATATTGTAGAGAGAAAAAAAATCACTTCCTCGTGATTAGAAAATTCACTCAGCATCAACTTGTAAGGTCCAGGTGGATAGTTACTCATCACTCCCCAGTTTCTACATGCATCATATTTGTTGAAAGTGATGAGCTCAGAGGCTAGACGCTAAACTTAACATTATTCTCCTGTTGCAATAGATTATCTTATATGTACAGTACTATGCAAAAGTCTTGGACCACCCTTCACTTCTATATGTTTTGCTTTCAAGGAGCCCTCTTTTAAAGTGAGCTTGAACAATAGCTCTCCAGGCTTTCTGAAGGTGTTTCAAAGTTTTTCTTTGGAGAGTGGCAGCTTTTTCACTCATTTGCAGTCCAGTTGCACTCACATGGTGTGCACTGTATCCAAAAATATCTGAGAAAACTGGACAAGTGGAGAGCAGAGAAGAAGTGGAAGGCCTAAAAAATGCAGATGAACAGTATCTGAAAATCAAGTGCTTAAGAAATATGGAAAAAATCCAGCAAAGTCCTGACACAGGACCTGACAGATGCATCTGACCATTCAGTTGATCCACCTACTGTTTGCTGAAGCGTCAGTGGAAGGATGGATGTCAAGCAGCCATTCTTAAGAAAGAAAAACTGTGAGAAAAGGCCAAGGTGTGCTAAGTTACACACTGGACTGAAAATCAGTGGTAATGAGTCTTATGGAGTGATGAATGGACCTCAGCATTATTGAAGCAGTGTGGAATGAGCTTGAGAAAGAACGGAACAAAAGCCCGCCAACATCCAAAGAAGACCATTGGAATGTCCTTCAAGAAGACTGGAGAAGTATTTCTAAAGACTACTTTAAGCATTTACAAAAAAGCTTGTGTTTGCATTATGTACTATATTTTCATTTTATGTTACTATGTTTCAGTGGATCATTGCCTCCATTTCCAAGCAAAATATAAATAAATGAGGGGTGGCCTAAGACTTTTGCACAGCGCAGTAAGGTGTCTGACTGAAATTGATTAACTGAAAAAGAGGTGAAAGTTTATAACCTAAACTTTAAATAAACTAATACTAAATGTACCTTCAGTTACTCCCTTGCATTCTCCTCAATGGGTCGTCACAGTGGATTAATACGCACTGATGATTTGGCAGAGGTTTTACGCCGGATGCCTCCCCTGACACAGCCATCCATGGTGAGAGGGGCTTGTGTCCTGACCTGGAATCAAACCAGGGACCTTTCACTTGTAAGGTGAATGTATAAACCACTATATTACGGGGACACTTCAAACAAGCTAACACTATACAGTCACATTATAGTTTAAAACAGTCTAAATAAAGTAGCTTTGACTCAGTTGCTTGGCTGTTAACATTTAAATGCTCTCCTCTCATGCCACATATAAAATGACAGGACTGCTGTTCATGTTTCTGTTAATAATAATGTGATTATGTTGCTAATTAATAGATTAATTGTTTGCCCTGCCAAATGTTTCTTTTCCAGCTTGTTTTTGGTCCAATCAGCAGTCCAAAACCCAAAGAGTCACTACAATCCGAACTGCATGGTGGATCCCTATTAAACTTGCACTGATGTAATCAAGTCACTGCCTCTTCTTATGCAAGTTGGAAAAAGCTATGAGTCTCTGTACATAAGCTACACAGAAACTAAGAGTAGATATACAGCATGATTCTCAATTTGATGGATCCCCTATTTTCTTTTTTAATTATCTTTTCTTTTTATATCATGAGTGTTCTCCACTGCAGTATATGATAGATGCACAAGGTCTGATGAACATAAACAAATGTAACACTGTGGCTTCCAATTTACTGTGCAGTATAATTTTTAACCTGAAGTGAAGGCTGCAGATGAGTCATTTAGTGCAGCCTTTTACAAAGAAGGGTATGTGGAGGTCAGTGCAAAAAGGATTTTTTTTCCATTAAAGTTCTCAAACACCTGAATTTTTAAAGGTACCTGAGTGTTCTTTACACTTGGTCCCTCTAGGTACTTTGTCCTTCTCTTTCTCCCTGCACCTCTGTTCTCTGGAGTCTGTGACCTAGGAAGAACCTCATCCATCTTGAGAGTTTGATCCTGTCCTGCTGTGCCCAGCCTGTCATTACATGCCTAGGGGGCTGACTGTCCTGGACTGCGGGAACATTAGGCTGCTCTAAACCCCAGCCATCTGGCTATGCTACATTTCCCAAAGCATGTAGTTTGACTTGGGCTTTGTCTTTTCGTCTGGTACCTTATATTCTGTGCTTCACTCTTGTGTTTTCATTGTTAACCCTGTCATCAGTTATGACAGGGTAATAGCTTCTATATAGTGCATTGTTTTGCGCCTCGTTTCCATTTTACCACTGTGTCTTCCTGTTCCATTTTTCCTTTCTCATTCCTTCATTTATTGCTGAATCTCAAAGCTATAAAACATCCCAGACTGGATGACCATCTGCTTATCAAATTCCCCAAAATACAGTAGTATTTTTCCTCTGTCTGTCCATCTGTCATCAAAGTCTTTTCTCTCGATGCACCATCATCCACTTTTTGACCAAAAAGATGTCAAGGGTCATTTTCAGCAAACAGTTTGTACAGGAAATGAGCAGGAAATGCTTTTATTAGTCTTGATGATGGGATAAGAGGCCAATTTTTCTCTCATTCTATAACTGAAGAGCTCTCCAAGCTCCTATGTCACATACCTGGGTCCATTATTATGAGGCCACTTGCCTGCTTTGAGCTTGAATGACTTGAATTTTCAGAAGTGAAATGAGTTTTATCTCTCTCTCCTGCTCTTTTTGAATTATTAAACAATTATTATCTGGAAATGCGCACTAAATGTAGCAAAAAAAAAAAAAAAACTTGGAAGACAGAAATTCCTAATAATCCTCTGTAGCCATCAGTGGAAATCTACATGCAGTTAGACACAGATGATGTCCATTTTTCTAATTTGTCATTTTGGGGATTATGCTGAACTGATGTAAGACTACTTTTCAAAACAAACACATGTGGCTGCTGTTGATTAAAATGTCCAAGTTATTCAAATAAAGCATAACTTTGGAAAGAAGAAATCCAGTGCCACCATCGATGATAGTTTGGAACCAAATCATGTATTACATTAAGCTTTTAGCCACAGTCAAGGAAGCATTTAAGTGCAATGATGAATAGTTGGACCTGTAAGATATTTTAAGAAAAATTGTTAAGTTAGATTTATACATCAAAATGTTTTGAGGAATAAAGATTTCAAATATCAAACTTCAAGTTTGGAATGTCACCTACAGGGGTGGTGCAGTACACATCAAGGCAGGTTCTAGACTGCCATGTTTGGGTGGACGGATAAAAATTCTGGGCGAGCAGCTTGGGTCTTTTATAGATTCACTGGGTGAGATAAAGTCCAGAAGTTAGAGCAGCTGAATACTACAGTAACTCACAGGTTTCATGTTTGAGTCACTGGCTTATGTGAGATGACTGTTTTTGTAGCCGATCTCTATAAAGCCAGAGGAGGTGGAGCATGGCCGGGGTCCCTCCTCTCTCTCACTTTCTTCACCCACATCAGCACCAGTGTTATTCTTTAGTTCTTTTTGCAGTTGTGTTGATTAATTTTTAGATGATTTGGGAGTTACCAGCAGTCCTGTTTTCGGTTTTGGTTCTCTCAAGTTAATTAATATTACTTTAGAGAAGAATCCTGAATCTGACAGCCCACAGTGGAGTGGGTGTATGGTCTTCTCCCTCTTTTGTTTGTTTGTTCCCGAACTCCCAACTCCATTGTTGTTTGTGTTTGATTTTTGTAACTGATTATATTACTTTTTTAAAGTGTCGTAAACAGCAGCAGTGTGGTGGCATCTTATATATTAGGTTCATTTGAGCCGTTAAGTTGAGGACCATAAAATATATGGGGAATCGTCTGGGATATGAACCCAAGCCCTCTCGCACCCCTAGTAAGAATCATACCCCTGGACCAACAACAAAAATGAGCAGAATTAATAATTAACTAAAGTAAAATTAAAAGTAAAATTAAAAACACAACATGTCATCTTCCAAAAGGAAGGTTGGTGGTTCGTTCCCTGGCTTCTCCAGTCTGCATGCCAAAGTGTCCTTGGGCAAGACACTGAACCCCAAATTGCTCCCAATGCATTCATCAGATGGTGAATGTGTGCATAATAGTTAAAATGCGCTTAAAAGCACAGAATAATGTGCTGTGTGAATGAATGTGTGTGTAAATGGGTGAATGAGGCTTGTAGCAGAAAGCGCTTTGAGTGCTCAAGAGTAGAAAAGTGCTATATAAGTACCCGTTCATTATATGTAGCAGCTATGGGATGGTTTCGACGGGATGAAGAACAGCAATCATTTAAGAATCCC
Source organism: Etroplus canarensis (assembly GCA_015106775.1). Classification (NCBI taxonomy): domain Eukaryota; kingdom Metazoa; phylum Chordata; class Actinopteri; order Cichliformes; family Cichlidae; genus Etroplus; species Etroplus canarensis. The sequence goes on along the minus strand of VUQH01055263.1, from coordinate 19,478 downwards.
CATCTGCTTTTATTCTCTATAAGAGTAACACAGCACAAACAGAGGCAGATTCTCTCCAAAACCTCAGACCAAAAGCTGTCCAGCTTTTTTGTGGCTGTTAGCATACAGATTACAAATACCTCTAATGTACTGTTGTTACAGCTGAGGTCAAAGCAAGATGAAAATAATCAGTGGAAAAATGTCTCATCTTCTAAATGTTAACATAGGTTCTGGGGTAGATAGCAAAAATAATTCGGGCTGGGAATCTGACTCCATCCCACCTGTTAGTTAGGGCTGTCACTATATCTATTTTTCTCTACACAATTAAAGTTCAGAATAATGACCTTACTAGATGTCTAACACAAAACATTTTTTAAAAAAAAATAGCAGTAAAATGGCAGTTTTGTAATATTTATGTGAAAATCCATTATTTTAATCAAGATGTACAGAAAAATGTTCACATGGTTTAGAGTATAGTAAATGTGACACTAACATGATATTTTATTAATAAAAACTCAAAAGTTTCATGTTGCATGCATCTCTGTGCGTCTTTGGAGTGTGCACCTACGCATAATGGATGACATAGTGAGAGCATAAAGCAGGGGTGTCAAACATATGGCTCAATCTAGCCCACTGGATGGCTTGAAAGCATGAAAATTTCAAAGGAGACATACATTTTGGCCCTTTGAACTGTATTTTCCTCAGTTTTACTGACAAACACATAACGTATTGCCTCTTTAGAAATTAGACATTAAGAGGGAAAAACGGGTGTTATTCAAATTAAAAACAAAAAAATTCCTTTTTCACTATTTACAATTAGGTTATATTGGCCCATGATGTAAAATGAGTTCAATGGGATCAAGTGTGTATGAGGTGGTGACAGAGTCTACTAGGATAACAACTGGAAGTAAAACAGCAGAAGACAAACAAGGAGTACTGGTTACCAGAATAAAATAGAAAATGACTAAAAGTGAGACAGGATAAGAATAAACAGATAAAAGGAGAGATGCAAAAACACAGTGAAAGGGTAAGTGAAGAAAGGAAAGTGATCTTACAACATAAAGATCAATGTTTTAAGCAAAACAATGTAGCAGTATTCAATCACCTATGCTCAGTAGGTGCTCTCTGAAACACTCAACGGGGATGAAACATGCACTCTCCTGTCTTTCACAACATGACGACACACCATGATTAATAAATGGAACAGGACAGGGCAAAGCAGCAAAGACATTACAGACATGGTGTTCAGGTGGACTATTTTAGCCCACCTCATCTATCATTAAAACAAGCCACTGTAAAGACAGACATGTTGGAATTATTAGCTGATAGATGGGTGGACAGAAAGAGGTAGATGATGGCAGGCAGTCAGATTGGGTCATCATGAATAAGATTTATGATGAAACCGCTTCAGTCCATAGGCAAATTCATGACTGGTATCAAGACAAGTGATACCAAAGAGACAGACACCAGAGGTACAGCTGGTCCATAAGTTTTTGGACACATTTTTTTTACTCTGTATTGTATAGAGTGGATTTTAAATCCAACAGTAAAGATTTAATCAATGTGCAGACTTTCAACTTTAATTTGATGTTTTTAACAAAATAATTGCTGTTAAGTGTTTAGGAATTAGTTATTTTTTATATAGTCTCATCCTTTTTCAGAGGCTCAAAATTAATTGGACAACTGACTAACAAGTAGTTTCATGGGTAAGTGAGGCCTGTTCCCTCAATATTCCATGACAAATGGAGCACATAAAAGAGCTGGAGTTGATTCCAAGTGCAAGTGCTTTTGGTAGCTGTTCATTCTCAATATGAGATCCAAAGAGATGTAGATGCAAGTGCAGGAGGACATTATTAGGCTGAAAATCATGAATACACCCAGAGTAAAAAAATTTAGGAGTGACAAATTCAACAATCTGATACAGTTTTAAAAAGAATGAATGCACTGGCCAACTCAGCAACACCAAAAGCCCTGGAAGATCATGGAAGACAATAAATGGGGATGAGAGCAGAATTCCTCTGGCCATAATAACCTGAAGTAATCATTTTCTATGAATTTATCAGTCTCTCGCATCATTGTCGAGAAAATTTGATCAATTTCTTTGTTTTTTCAGTTCATTGATGTTTGTGGACATTCATTTATGCACAGCTCTCTTAAGGTCCCAGCACACCAATTCAATCAGGTTGAGGTCTGGACTTTGACTGGGCCATTGTAACACCTTGGTTCTTTGCTTTTTCAGTCATTCTGATGTAGATTTGTTGATGTGCTTGGGGCCACTGCCCTGTTGTATGATCTAATTTCAGCCATGTTTTAGCTGTTGGACAAATGTCCTCACATTTAACTCTAGAATACGTATACAGAGGAGTTTACAGTTTTGCTTTGTTTGATTTTTGACAAACATGGTGCTGCTTATGCCATGCTGCCATATTTTTTTTTTTTAGAGAGGCTTATTCTTGGCAACCCTTATATACAAGCCATACTTGTTCAGTATACTGTCATGAACTTTAACATTTAACATGCTAACTGAGGCCTGTAGAGTTTGAGATGCAGCTATTGTGTTTTTTGTTGTTTCTCTAAGTATTGTATGGTCTGACCTTGGTGTGAATATGCTGGGATGTCCACTCCTGGAAAGATTGTGACATTGTGGTGACACATACCTGAATGCTCCAGAAAAGCAAAACTGCCAAAACCTCTGCTTTTATAGAGGTGGTCACAATGACTGATGATCAGTTAATCAAGCACAATTGATTAACAGCACCTGGCTGCTACTTACCATCCCAATTCCCATGGAAGCAATTGCCGGTGTACTTAGGTCTTCAGAGGACTGCACAGAATCATGTGATATATTTCTTTTGCAAATGACTATAGCCAAATCAAGAACAGTGTCACGGAGGTAAGAGTGCCATTGTCAAAATCTACAATTAGAAATGAATGTAAATACAAAAACATGAACAGCAAGGCCAGAAAACATTTAAAAGTGCCTGTCCAGTTCTGGGGGGGTAAAATCAAGATTAACTTGTACCAGAATGATGGGAAGAGAAAAGTATAGAGAAGAAAAGGAGCAGCTCATGATCCAAAGCATACCACACGGTGGAGACAATGTTATGGCATGGGTATATATGGTTGCCAATGAATCACGGTAAATGGTGTTAACTGACACTGTGACTGCTGATAGAAGTAGCAGGGTGAAATCTGATGAGTACAGGGGTATAGTCTCTGCTCAGATTCAGCCAAATGCTGCATAACTGATCGGACAGTGCTTGACAGTGCAAATGGCCAGTGACCCAAAGCATACTGCAAATACAACCAAAGAGTTTCTTGGAGCAAAGAAATAGGATATTCTTCAAATGCCAAGTCACTTACCCGATCTAAGCCCAACAGAGCTGCTATTCAGTTACTGAAGGCAGAGAGACTCACAAGCAATTACCAACTGAAGGTGGCTGCAGTAAAGACCTGGCAGAGCATCTCCAGGAAGGAAACATTTGTTGATGTGCGTGGGTTCCAGACTTCAGGCAGTTATTGACTACAAAGGATTTTCATCCTAGTACTAAAAACAATCTTTATTTTTGTAATTATGATAGCTTGCCCCATTACTTTTGAGCTATGTATAAAACTGGCCGCCATTTCTTAAGAGTTCATGCAAATTCTATAGTCAAATCCCTTGAATTAAAGCTGGAAATATAAACCTCAATCGCATCTTGATAGCTTGATTTACATTACCAAAAGACGTGTCATTCTCCAAAAATTTATGGACCTTACTGCATCAAGATCAGATACACAGAGAAGTTCATGCCAGGTCAAAAGATGAGTACAGTAAAAGCACCAACAGGTGCAGCACACATCCTCTCCTTGTCCAACACCCAAACCACAGACAGCCTATTTTACTATCCACACTGTAGTGCTTCTCTGTAAAGCTCACTGTCATCTTGAACCAAGTAATGCTGTGACCATCTGTGTGTGTGATGCTGAATTAGGTAGAGGCGATTAAAGCCTTTGAGGGACACAAGTCTTAATTAACCCTCACTCTTCAATTTCATGTGTTCAGCAACAGAACATCCTGAACTCCACCTCAATCTTTTTCATGATTTATTTGGTGCTCACTCCTTTCACATAAAGGAATTCAAGGTTTTCCCATGACACAGCACTTTATCTCACAGCCCTGCAGGATAGCTGCAGTGGGAATTGCTGTATAGAATGGATGTATTTATATACTGAACAGGAATATAAAAAGCATGTCTGGTGTTTCTAGTTAAGCTGTCAGAAGGTTCAGATTTAAGGTACAAACCTTGTCTTCTAAATCTTCCTCCAACTACTAAGCTCACACTAGTAGGCTACTAGTTTGTCTACTGCGCTTTTTTTCTTCACATGCTCCAAGACACACACTCAGTTGACAGAACCAGGAACCACACAGTGCTACACATTGGAGTATAAATAGTTTATATTTGAGAAAATAAAATGATAAATATTTCGCATACAGCTGCCAGCAAACAGTTAAACTATTTAGACAGTAACATTTTTTGCAGTATTTTTGCATCTCTGACGTCACAGTGACTACAAATATACAGACCTTTACATTTTACATAACCATCAGAGCGTTCCATATTTCAAAGAACAGTTTGGGATTTAAAAGCAACACTTAGTTTTGTTTGTACTTTTGGTTTAACACATTACCCGAAGAAAGGATTTTGGTTTGCTTTGGTCGCAATGGTTAAAGAAAAATATGAATATATAATCAAGATAAAAATGAAATAGACTATAACTTGCCTCTGCATGCAGAAGGACAGTCTAAACGTTTTACTTCTTATCAGTGTTGCAGTAGTAGATTTACAACAAGTAGATTTACCATAATGGGAACTTTAATGATTATCACAACCAAGCCATATGTGTGTTCATTTGTCCTACTGCCCTTGAGAGGAAAAGGCTTCAGGGCACCTGAATGTTAAACTAATGCCAGTGCAGGTGCTGCTCTGAGCCTCTGCAGAGGGAAAGCAATATAGAGATACACATCTGGCGATAAGAACATACATAATACAGAACAAATGCAACAGAAATACAATTGTGGTATGCAGGTTAGAGGGGATAAGCCGCATGCAGCTTACAATATGGCAAACAGATTTAAGATATGTGGATTTGAAGCATGCATGTAGACTTAGCCCTAGAAAACCTTTTTTTAATCATAATTTTGGCCTTTCCAAAAAGTAATTAATGACACCACCCATCTATTTCACAATTTTAAGTTAATGATAAAAGCATAATGAAAACCATAACTGCGGCAGTAAGTAATTTAAATATGATGCTCACTCAGATAAACAGGTATAGATCAACTGATGGAAACTGGTGAGCTAAAGGGGTGATGGAAAGGTTTAATCAGCGTGAAACTTTATTACTTAATTAAATCATGCGAGGGGAAGAGTAAAAAGAAACCTGCACTGACTACTGATGAGCTCCTGGGACTGATTTGTTTTACCCTGCAGTAATTTTATAGGAGGAAACTATCAAGGAACAGGTGATAGAACCACAACTCACCTTAAGGCTATATTGTTAAATTGGTATTTCAATTATAGACAGAGCCTCTGAATAAAATACATGCAAACTGTTTTGCATACTGATAGGCTGCAGAGCATGGAAAGCTACACTGTTTCTGTTAAGGCTCTATGGTTTTCTCAAAACCTATTAGGAAGAGATGGTGTTTAACTGAATTCGGGATGAGGAAAGTGAACTACGCGGAAATAACAGAATGAAGTGAGAGGTAAAGTAAAAAGATGATCAAACCAAATTGCCTCACGAGTCATCATCACAGTTCATAACCTCAGTTTATAACCTTGCTTTCTCCAGAAGCTGTTGCCTCTAAATCACAGCTCATCAGTGCTTTTATACGCAAGCATCATGGAACTAAAGAAGTTAGCACACCAACTTTGCTCAGTCTAGTGGGGCATTTTGGTGTGAATGGAGACACTTATAACTTTAATTAATACCATTTAACATGCTATAAAAAGAAAGCTACAATTTCTAATCTAAAGGATGGAAAGTACACTATATAAACACATTGGGCCACACTTGTAATCGCTACATTCGAGTGTTTCATGCAGTGTCAGTGCTACAATGCCTAGGGACACCCCCCTTCGATGTTTCAACTTTTTATTGCTTTAATACATCAAATCATGGTCAATATAATTTGGCTTTTTTGACAAGAATTTGCAAAAAAAAAAAGCTTCTGTCATGTCAAAGCCGAAAAGAGTGTTTTATAAACTGTCAATTAAAAATTTAAAAGGTGAAATAAAGGGACTGACCTAATTCAACAAAGGTCTAGCTAGTTGGTTCCAGCAGTGTCACAGTTAGTGAAATGGAGATCACCTGAGTGCAGCTGATGTGTTCTGGATTGGCCAAGTCAAAGCCCAGATCTCAATCCAATCAAGGATTTTTGGCTGGACTTGCAAAGAGCTGTTCAAGCCTGATCCCTCAGCAACCTGACAGAGCTTGAGCTGTTTTGCAAGGAAGAATGGAGAAAACTTGCAGTGTCTAGATGCCAGTTTGGTAGAAGAGGGATAAAGCTATAATTTTTTTCCTTTAAGGGGTTAACCTGACCCCTTAGTTACAATGAAGGGAAGTCTTAATGCTTCAGCTTACCAAGACATTTTGGGCAATTCTATACTTCCAACTTTGTGGGAACAGTCTGTTGCAGCATGACTGTGCCCCAGTGCACAAAGCTAGGGCCATGAAGGCATGGCTGGTTGAGTTCAGTGTGAAAGAACTTGACTGGTCTGACAGACTGCAACAAAGACATACAGAGCCCTGCCCTCAACCCCAATGAGCATCTTTGAGATGAACTACAATGGAGATTGCAAGCTCAGCCCTCTCATCCAAAATCAGTGTCTGACCTCACAAATACTCTTCTGGATGAATGTGCAAAAATTCCCAGAGACACAAAATCTCGTAGATACGTAATCTTCCCAGAAGAGTGGAAATGGTTAGGAGGGACCAACTCCATATCAATGCCTATGGATTTAGAATGGTATATCATTACATTAGGTGTAACATACGCATTCCTCAATACTTTTGTCCATATAATGTTGCACTGGGCGTATGGATTCTGGGCACTGGATGGATTCTTTTCTGTGTTAAACATCAGGGTTGGCTTAAATTCAGTTTCTCATCTTTATAAAATAACATTTTAAATATTGTTAAAATGGCTTTTATAATAATTATAAAAAACTGTCCCAAGAAAGATAAAATGAAATAAGAAGTTTTGTCTAAAAGTAGCCTTTGATTTTCAGAGTTCCCTTTAAATACCATTTCTTAATGACATTTCAGAGAGTGGAAATGATGAGTTGGAAGCATTTTGAAATCTTTTTATAGCATCCTCCTGCTTTACAGGAAAAAGTTCACTTCAATTTTAGAATCTCGGCATCTTATAGACACCTGTGATTTCTGAGTGTTACCACAGATGCACAAGTGAGGCCAAAGTAAGAGTTTTTTGCAGCTTGGGAGCTGTGAAAACCAAGATTTAAGTGTTTTAGAAGTACATTAGTGTATATATGCCTAATTAATTTTTTACATGGTGAACAAACTTGGAAAGATGCAGAACTGGTCTGTTGGTCAGGAAAAAAATTTGTCTAGACTGGCTGTGCTATTAAAATCACATCAGAGAAGTATATTGAGTGAACTGGGAAAGGAATTGATTTTAAGAGGAACAGCTTCATATTTGAAAGTGTCATAAAATTATGCAATCCAATGTTAGACTACATATTATTGTTCTCTAGCCTAATAAATACCTCAAAATGTTGACTGCAGGTTACCATAAGGGTTTAAAATAGTGTAACTGATGAGGATGCCTACTGTAAATAAAGTCACTTGATGGCTTTGACTAAAAAAAGACAAAAATAGCGGTAGAAAAATTTACTTTGCGCTACATGTGCCATTGTACATGTGAGTATGGCAGGGTGTTTGCACATGCCACAAATATACTGTAAATTAACATTTTATTCTTTAAATTCTTTTATAAAGATACTAAGGTTTGAATTGTGCTGTATGCTTAAAAAGTCAATTATTACGAGATATTGCAGGCAGATCAACAAGCTCTGTTTTTCTTCAGCAAAAATGAAGGCACAAAAAAAAAACATTTTTTTGATTTTCTATACACAGTCTCTGAAAGACGATTTCTTCTAAATCAAACCTCACTTGGTTTGGACATGAAAAGCCATTTAAAAAAAAATCTTCAAATCTAACACTTACTATTAATTCAGTGTGAGCACCATCTGCTCAATAACAGGCAGAAATATGATTGTACTTTCCTGCTTTTGAATGAAGAAAAAGGACCAGAAAAACAGCAGATAACGGGATATTAAAGCACCAAATAGCCATAGCAGAGATAGCGCGACAGAAATGACGATGCTAAAAAAGATTCACTAGTACTGACCAGTCAAGAAGCTATGTTGCCCTGAAGTCTGGTGTGTTTTTGGTTTCCACAATACATTTTGTGACTGAGAAACAGTGCAAATCATTATAGCATGCCCACATTTTTCATATTTCTAAGTATACTTTGTGGAGACCTGTTCTGCTTGTCAATCAAACCACATACCATAACATGAAGACTGATGGCCTGTGTAGATTAGATGTACACTCTGAAGCTTTGCCTTGGTGCTCGATGCCAATGGCAAAAATCAATTTCAGCTATACTAACACACCAGCAAGAATGCCAACCTCGCAGACAAGGAAACACACAGACAAGCACACATGAGAACAGTCCAGCGAAGTGAAGAGAGTGAGGTGGGAGAGTCATCAGTCAGGCAGCAGATTCGAGTGCAGGGCTACCGGTGCAGGACTTGTTTTTACAGTTGCCATTACGGCAGCACATATTCCGTTAGTGAGCTGCCAATATGAGTAATGCTTCCTCCCTACAGTTTTCATGCCCACTACACTTCAGGAGTCCACAGGAAAGCAAATAGTAGAAAAATAAGTACAAATGTACAGGAAAATGCATTTTGCTATTAGGGCTTGATTAAAGAGTCTAATGGGTTTGTTCAAGGATAAATTGTGGCTTAATGGCACTTGAAGGTTACATGGTTGGATCTGTCTGATACACTGTAGAATGTATGAGTCAGTGGAACATACTAAAAAATGAAAAAAAAAACACACACAAAGAAACAAAAAAAATCTAAAGACATTCTATTTGACTTTTGTTTTGCCCTTACTTTGGCACTAAACACTAAACTCTATCAATGTTGCAGCATGTTTTATTACAGGCTGTGTAGTCTTTTATGTTACTCATTGTAACACCCATGTTCAACCCATCTTGGCCCGTGTGTCTTGGCTGTAAAACAGGACCTGAAGGAGGATGGCCACATCGATCAGGATCTGGACTGAACCGCACACCCAGAACTGAGCTGGGCTTTCATTTATCACAAAGTAGGTGGTCTTGAAGATGTCCCCAGCCAACCACAGCAGCACCATTTTCACACTGGAGATACAAAGAGACAGAGGCAAAGTATGAGCTTTCTTCCAAAAAATACATTTTGGAAAATGGGCTTATCAGTTTTCATACTCATGGTTAGATGATTGCAAACAAAGGGAAACAGTCTGTCTCTGATAAACTCATTGATTAACTATTCACCAATAAATATAAATCATTTGTTTAATTCGCATGGCAACAAGTCTGAAAGTGGTAATTTCATGTTTATGGAAGGTTATGAGTGAGACAATGTTTTGACTGGCAACCAGTGAAGACTCCAGGAAGCTCTTGTCCCAGCTAAAAGGTAGAAAAGCACATAACCCAAAATCTAGAATGTCATTTTACACTTCAGCTTTTGTACAGATGTAGCAGCTAAAAGATGCATTGTGTTAGTGTGCTTTGGAAATGGTTGTAGACAGATGTTAGGCTTCCTCCCCCCCAAAAAAACAAAGCAAAAGAAATGCAACAGAAAAAGTAATGACAGTGTATCAGCCAAAAGCAGCTGCTCCAAAACATTTATTTGAAAACTTTAAACAGAATTTTTTGTTGGCTTTTGATAAAGTTCCTGCTGTCTAAGAAGCAGCAGGGGAGTTGGTGAAAAATCAGTGAGGATTTAAGTTTATTCTAAACTTCTGATTGATCAGACTAAGTTAGAGAAAGCAAAGAAAAAGCAAAGACATGAATAAAGACTGAGACACAGGTGCTGAGAAGAAAGACTATAGAAGACACTGGTCATCTGCCAAGCTGACAGGGTGTTCCTTCACAGAACCTTGAATGAGTCATTTGAAACTTTGCAGAAAAACAGAGTACAGAAATCATCCCTTTTTTATTGCTACTTATTGTACAATTCCATCTTTTCTTCATCTTTGGTCAGCTTGTTTTTTCATACTACTTGCTCAAGCTGCCCCCTCCTTCCCATCCTTTTTGTCCTTTCTGCTGTTGTCTTGACTCATTTACTGTCAAGTTCCTTTAACTCTTACCCTTCATGCTCTGTGCTCTTACCTCACTCCCACTCCACCTACTCTCTGCCTTCTCCTCTATTTTTTATTCTTGCTCTCCGGACAGCAAAGTCCCATCGGCATGAATGTAATATGAGTTTATTCTTTTTATTAGAGCTGACTGGGCTTGGCCAGGATTATCAGTCATCAGTGAGACATACAGTAAGGGTCACACAGGGGGGTGAGGGAGTGGAAAGAGAGAGATAGAGAGACTGCGGGAAACAGAATTCATCTACCAGGCAGTAAGAGAGACAACGCTAAGACAACCCAACCACCAGAGAGAAAGCGAGGGACCTCTGTGAATGGGAAGGAAACCTCTGTGAAATAGCTATGGATGATGAGTGTGTATGGGGGTAGAGGCAGTATAATGACTATGGGGACAGCAGTCCTGCACTATCCTTCAGCCACCCTTGCAGAGTGGCATCAAACTCTCCCCTGGGCTGCCTTCAGGCTCTGATGAGGAACCAAAACATTAGTTGCAAACAAGCTCACCCTGCCATGGAAATGGCAGAGAAATTAGTGCAATATTATTCAACATATGTATAACTGTACCAAATGTGGACAACACAGGTGACAGTTCTTTTTGGTACTGATATTGCATAGATTCACTATAGGTTTACACAAGATGCAATTTCATGACACATTTTTAACACTATTTAGCTAAATTTACTGCAGAGATAATAGCTTCAGTAGAAGGTGATTCCTTTGTTATTCCTCTAACAAACAGGCCAGAACAACTAACTTACTCTTATGGCAGTAAGCACTGCAATGGCTCCCCAATAACTCATCAGTCCACACTCTCTATTTACTCTGTACACAAATGACAGTGCCAGTTCACTACACTGCCTTTTGCACGTGAATGTTAAAACTTACAAATGTGTAATTCATCTCAGAAGAGCTTATCAACCGCTACTGTGAATCATGACATCGTTCCTATACAGTACATGCTCATAAGATCACATAGGACACTAAGGTATACACTCCTCAATTCAATCATCACAGTATGAGACAAAGTCAGTTAAGCTTCAAATATATCAATATGTCCATTTAGGAAGCATAAAGTTTTGTGAATGCATTTCACCTGCTTTGGTGGTGCAAATAAAAGTGACAATAGCTCCACTGGAGAGGCAACAACAACACAAACCCCAAAAAGCTAATAGTTCTGGAGGTGGTGACCACACACTATTGGTCTCTCCTTATCCCTGCTGACTGATTTTTCTCTAGTTCTTTTTTTTTTAGTGTCTTGGTCAGTACTGATAGTATGAGATGGTACCTGCAGCCCAGCTCCTCTAAGGTGGCACATCCATACATGCTGTGCCAAGAAGGTTTCCAGCATCTCCCAGAACAGTCTCAAGAGTGTGAGATACCAGGAAATCAGCTGTTACACAAGAATACCTGGACAGGGCTGTAAAAGGGCATCAACCCGGCAATAGCACTGCTATCTGCCCCTTTGTGTGAGGAGAAACACTAACAGAGCCGTATAAAATGACCTGGGCTACTCACATGCTTGTCAACAGTATCCTGCCTGAAGTTTAGTAGGTTATGAAATCCTCAAACCCACTGTCACATAGTTCGGTCAGAAGCATGCACATGATTAGCCTTCTGGAGGTCATTTTTTAGGGCTCTGGCATTGCTTCTACTGTTCCTCCTAACAAACAATAGCAGATACCTTTTCACTTCTGCAATGATCTTGATGTGTGCTCTTGACTTGGTTATGTTGGATAGCAACTCTGTTCCCTCTGAGGCTTTTCATGCCTGCAGAAATATAAGGCTGACTTTTGTTGGAGCTACTTTAGAGTCCATTTTATTATGATATAAACTTAGTTCCTCTAGAAAGTCTTTCTATGGAGCAGCCAACTTGGTAACACCTCTGGGCAGTTTTTTTAAACATGAAAATATGAATAGGGAAAGAGTCATAACTCTAATTTCAGTTGCCACCAGATCATAAAAAATACATATACAAGTATGTATTACAAGTCAATGTGATTTAAAAAAAACAAAATTAACAAATTAAAGTCTAAGTTTTTAAATATGCATGTACAAAGTTATGTGACACTCATAGTACAATTTAGAATTCTGACATCATGAGTGTTTCTGACTCATTCCACTAGAGCCCTGGATGGATAGAGTAATTCAAATAAAAGAAATAAACCTGAAACACACTTCCCTATACCTTTACCACAATAAAAAGGAAAAAAGCACGCCTGCCATCACAAATCTGTAATGTGTGCACGCGTCAGCAACAAAATGGCTGTCTAATAGGTTTCTTGTTTAGGCTGTTGATCAACTCTTTGTAGCAATTTTTGCTGTTACATAATTCTCTATTAAGTTTTCTCTAAGAGCCAAGTCTCTCCCTTATAATTTATCTTGTATTTCCAACCTAGTACTAAAGTTTTAGGGCTCTGGAAGCACCCACAACCCTAACCAACTAAATATTATGGGGCAGACTATAATTTAGTAGGAGAAATAAAGTTTCTGGTTCTCCTCATGATCTCATCTGTCCATATCTTAGGCAACTCAAATTCCAAAACATTGTAAGCCTGCGTAAAATAAAAACAGCACAAGACAAAACACAATGCAGTGATGTGCAAATCTTATAAATGAAAATTTCTGAATTCACAAAAAACATAGAAAACATAGCAAATGTTGAAAGTGAGACACTTTACTATTCTATGAAACATACTAGTTCATCTTAAATTTGATGGCAGCAATACATCTCAGAAAAGCTGGGACAGGGCCATCTTTTAACAACAGTCTGTAAACATTTGGGAACTGAGGAGACCAGCTGCTAAGCCTTTGGGAGAGGAATGTTATCCTATTCTTGTCTGATATAAGATTCCAGTTGCTCATCAGTTGTGAGTTTCCTTTGTTTTAGTTTGTGTTTCATGATATGCCAAATATTTTGGATTTGGTGAAACATCTGGACCACAGGCAGGCTAGTCCGGCAACAAGACTCTTCTACTACCAAGTCATGCTGTTGTAATAGCTGCAGTATGCAGTTTAGCATTGTCTTGCTGAAATATGCAAGGCCTTCCCTGAAAAAGATGTCATCTGGATGAGAGCATATGTTGTTCTAAAACCTGTATATACCTTTCAGCACTGGTGGCACCTTTCTATTCATGCAAATTGTCAGAACCATTGGTTCTAATGCACCCCTTACCATCAGAGATGCAGCCTTTTCACCTAACAAACTTTTGCTTTGGAGGGCACAGCATAGACGATTTTAAAAAGAATTTCAAAATTCATTTGGTCAGGCCACAGAACAATTTTCCACTTTGCCTCAGTCCATTTTAAATGAGCTTTGGCCCAGGGAAGATAGGCAGCATTTCTCAATCGCATTCACATACGGCTTCCTCTTGCATGATGATGCTTTAACCTGCATTTGTGGATGGCACAGCAAACTGTACACAGAGAAATGATTTCTGGACGCGTTCCTGAGCCCATGCAGTGATTTCCATGACAGAATCTTGCCTGTTGCTGAGCTGCCTGAGGGCCTGAAGATCAAGAGCATTCAGTACTGGTTTTGTCCTTTGCGCACAGAGATGTCTCCAGATTCTTGGAATCATTTGATGATGTGTACTGCAGATGATGGAATACTCAAAATCTTTGCTATTTTATATTGAGGAACATTATTCTGAAATTTATACACAGTTTCTGGCAGATAGCTGAATCTCTACCCACAGCAACTCTGCCACTCTAAGGTGCTCCTTTTATATCCAATCACATTACTGGCCTGTTGCCAATTAACTTAATTAGTGGCAACATGTTCCTCCAGCTTCTTTTTAGTACTACTTACTTTTCCAGCCTTTTGTTGCCCTTGTCCCAACTTTTTTGATACATGTTCAAGGTGAGCTAGTATTTTTCATGAAATAGTAAAATGTCACACTTTCAGCATTTGATGTGGTTTCTTTGTTCTTTTGTGAATAAAATATTGGTTTATGAGATTTGCAAATCATAGCATTGTTTTTATTTGTATTTTAAACAATTTTCCAACCATTTTAGAATTGGGGTTGTACTTGCCACAGCATGAAGAGCCCTTTTTCTCCGACAAAGTATAAAAATCTCTTAATGAATGCTATAACTGGTTCAAATGCAGGATTTTTACAAAGCTAACAATACAAAGCAAAAAATAGATAGCTCCCTGCCTCTTCTCTGTATGGTCCAAATGACTTTCCTTCCTCCAATTTAACCACTTCAAGCTCTCATAAGAATGAGGCTATTTCCACAGCTCCCAAAGGCTGATCAGGGAGTGCTTGTTTAGAGCACATCTGAGTCTCAGTGGTATGTTCTCCTCCCTTAACAATTTAAACTTTCGGGGTAAACATTCTAGCTTTTGATTGAACTGCTCCAGAAATAAGCGTGCTAAAGAATTTTAAGTCGTCGTGCTTTTACTTCTCTGCTCTCTCTCTGAGATGCCAGTATTCCTTAGGGAAAATGCTTGGTTTTTGTTTCACTGAAGTTCTTTTTCTTCAGAGAAAACCCTTCACCGAAGTTCAGGATTTTTTGTTTTATCTCTCTTCTTATTTTATCCTTGACTGCGCCACTTTTTTCCCCCCTTTCTCCAATGTCCCGCACAACTGTCATTTTTGTTTTTACTGCCTCTGTTATTCTCTTTACTCTGCTCCTCTCTACAGTATAAAATGGAATGAAGTTTTATCTCATTATCATTATTTAGAAAGACTTATCAACCGCTACTGTGAACTATGATGAAAGCCAAATAAGAAAGTTGCATTTTATGACTCAGTAAGTGGGATTAACGCCTTTATATTTTCTCCAACATGGAGAAAATTAGCAAGCTGAGCCAGTTGGATAAACAGGACACCAAACAAAATGAACAGTGATTTGAGAATGTACTGCTCATTACAGATGAAAAATGAGAGGCAAACAAATGCTAGTTAATGCTATAATAATATCAACTTGTTACAGAAACAAGGCAGCTAGAGTGGAAATATGGACATCCATAAATAAACAAAAGTAAAAATAAAATCTGTCATTCAAAATAACAATATATAGTAATATAATAAAAGAACATAACTAGCAAAAAATGTGATGACAGTATCAAACGTAAAACTAGTCATCACAAACATTGGTTTTGGTACAGTGATCCATTCAAAGTGTTTCTCAACTGCAGAATTTCAGCTTTAATTCAAGGTGTTTGACAAAAGGACTGATTAATTGTTTAGAAACATTTTCATTCAATGACTGTCTGAAGTCTTGAACCCAAGAACATCAAAAACGAATCACTGTCCCAAAACCTATGGACCCAACTGCATATAACTGTGTAAATTCATACATAAAGTAGATAAAGTGCCATGTTTCCTACCTCTTGTCAAAACCTGAATCTCCTTGGATGTGCCTTGCAGAAGAGGTCAAAGATAAATGCAGTAGCTGTGGTTACTGCTATAGCTACAACTGCTGCACAAAAAACAGATAAACTGTCATCACTGGAAAAACCTTCTGTGTTTTTAGCTATGATACCTCTAAAGAAATGGCTCGGATCTGACTTAATGAAAAGATCGTCTGAGAAAACTTGAAAGAATTCCCCCTGTTGTGTCAATATGCGCTAGGCAGCTTCCACAAAAAGCAATAACATTATATACAATGCTGCTACTGCTACTACTAATAATAAATTCATACTAAATGTAACGCTATTTCTTTCGCTACATGAGCTTTTATGGCATCTCATTCTGAATCCTTACATTAATGTGCAGTGGAACCCCCCGTTCCTGAATTCAGTGGCAGTGTGCATTACACCACACCATCTGAAGCTTGGCATTGTGCTTTGTAATGTAGGGTTTGCATGCTGTTTGAAGGCAGACTGCATAGCTAAGTGCTCAGTTTTATACACCTGTAGCAATGGGAACTGAAATGTAATGATTAAGAGTTGTCCATATAGTTTATGCATATGCTTTTATTATATCGAACTAAATAACAATAAAAGATGATGCTTAATGGGAATTTGCACCAAAATTTGGGGATAAATTAAGACAATTAAACATATGATGGTGAAGAACAGGAAAAAGAACACTAAAAAATTAAAACAAGACCCACAAGAGCCTTTAAAATACTACACAAAAATTTCACCCACTGCACTTTTACAGAAATTTTTTTTCCCGACTTATTTTAATGAATGTCTTTTTTGTTCTCTGGAGCTTATAAACCTTCATCCTAATCACTGCCTCAGTTTTTCCTGCTAGCATCTCTGATACTTCCTAACCTTCCCTCCCTCCCTTCCTTTGTCTATCCCCCCTCCCGGCTAATTTCTTTGCTCAGGAGACAGCAAACATCATTAATAAGGATGAGTCATTAACAATGTAATTATAGAGAGTGGGTCATCTGTACAAAAGAAGTCTCTACAACAGTGCAGAGAAATGCAGACAAAACACCAGTCTGAGGTCATCCATGTCTTGCATACATTCATATACACAGTGACAAAAATAATTCCACAAGTTACTGACTGTCATGCTAGTCTCATGTTGGTCCATCTTGCAGAGACACAGTTTGACAGTTGATGAAAGACATACAGAACAAACAACTGAACTTGGTCCTGATTAAGGCTGTGAGTGCCCACAGGGAGAAGGCGTGATTATGATATTGATTGAGAATACTGAATGACTAGCTATGTCTAATACACATACACCCATACACAGACACATGCACACCACAAAAATCAGCATCACCACTTAGTGTTAAATTGCACTAAAAGAGAAAGAGAAAATGCACATTAAACTGCACATTTCTCACAAAAGCGTGTGCACATGCTTGCTTGCACGCACACACAGCTCAGCTTAATCGATTACCACTGACCTGACACCTTCATCTGAGCTAAGAGGTTATAGACGAGAGAGAAAAGAGTGAAATCTGGAACTGTGTATTTCAGGTAGGGTCAGGAAAATGCAGGACCATAGAGACGAGATGGTGGAGGAGGCAAAATGGAGAAAATGGCAAGAGATGGATGACTGATGTAACTAGGCAGAGGGATGATAAATCTAGAAAGTTGTGAGAAACGAAGCTACCCTGATAGCTGGAGAGTGACAGGAGAGGGGAGAGTGATGGAGAAAGAGAGAGGGGGTCTGATTGCGCTGTGCGATGGCTGTACAGTATGTGAGCCTGACAGTAATTGTACTGTGTATTGAACAAGCGCTGTCAGGCCACCTATTAACTCCTCTAAGCGTCTAAAGTGGACAAGTGGAACACTACTACAGGAAACAGGGCTGAGTGACATTTAGAAAGAGAGACTGAGGAAGAGAACGAGTGTGATGAAAGAAGAGAGAATGAAAAGGACATGAGTGTGATTTGTTCTATTTTCCAATTTCACGTCCCAAATATTTGCAAAGATGCCTGGTGCATCTTTAAATGTCAATTTGGGAAACAAAGCCTTATAGCAAATAATTCATGAATTCCTTTACAACTGCTAAAATCAATGAATCTCTGCATGTTAAAGTACTGTAGCATATAGCCCTAAAGCCAATGCCAGACAGTGGAAATGTTGTCCTTGGGTTGTTGCAAACCCAAAATTAAAGCAGAGAAATCCTACAGTGTAAGAGCGTGTCGAAGGCATGACCAAGATTGTGAAGTCTAACAAACATTAACATTCCAGTGTTTGGAATTCTACGTGACTGTAGTACTTTTCAAATTTTTGTGATGAAATAAAGTTGTTTGAGCAGGCTCTAGGGTGCACAAACTGTGTGGCACTCTCCAAGAGCACAGTTATTTGAGTTCATTTAAGTGTTAAATGCCTGAAGCAAATGTGCAGCAAAGTGAATTTTAAGGTCAAGGCACCGGAAAATATTTGCCACCACCGCCACAAAAACAGTGCTCATCAAGTTATTTTAGTCCATTTAATCGAGAAGTCACTTTCTGCCTTCTGTCACCATAACACCACTAAACATGTTTTTTTGGTTAAACCATAGGTGAATGAGCCCAATACTAATGTTGCATACAATCCCTTTTGCACAGGAAAGAGTGTGTACACTATGAAAAGTGCCCGAAATACTGTTTAACTTTCACTTTGTATTATAAATAATTAATTAAATAGTTAAAATGTCCATATGTTTCTACTCCTGTATTTGCAAAGTTATTAGTGAGAAATCAACACTGAGCAATATCATCAGCTGTCACTTCAGTGAGTTTCTCATTCTGCAGTTGAAATCCATCTCCACTGTCTTGGACTACAGCTGGTAGTCCTTATTTTGCTTTAATGGCCTCAGCATAGTTGCACATGAACCAGCGTTGTGTTCAGTCGACACTCAAGTGTTACCTAATATTCGTTAGCTTCTTTTGCTCTTTTAAACAAAGTTTTAATATGCAACACGGCAGCGAGACCAAGATTAGGCGGCACAAGGACCCTATTATCACCAACATCTGTTCCTGGGTCAGGATGAGGGCTATCATAAAATAGTTATTTCCATAAAAATATATCAAATGTTTGGTCTAAATATGTTGTTATAAAACTTCATACCACATGCTCAGACACAGCAGTGTCCAGGTAAGGCCCCTGTCACACCTTGACACTTTAACAAGAGTATGCCGACGCAGGAAACAAACTGCAAATATGCCGGTGTACGTCAATTATGTTCTAGGTGAGTTTTGTACAAGTTAAGAGCATGCTGAAGTATGGCGGTATAAGTCGTAGTACGGTGAGGTCGCCAGAAAATTTTGAGCATGCACAATATCTCTGACATTTGCCAGCGTATGGCTCATACATCCTGTATATGCAGACCATATGTTGTTGGTACTTTATGCATACGCAGACTCCCATTACTTATACTCAATACGTCAAGATAATGTCTAGCATATCCAAAATGTATTAATAACCTATGAGTAACTTTTTTTTCAATTCAATTCAATTTTATTTATAAAGCACCAATTCACAACAAAAATCGCCTCGAGGCGCTTCACACTGTAGGGTAAAGATACTACAATGTTAAAGGGAAAACCCCAACAATCTGATGATCCCCTATGAGCAAGCACTTGGCAACGGTGGGAAGGAAAAACTCCCTTTTAACAGGAAGAAACCTCTGGCAGAACCAGGCTCAGGGAGGGGCAGCCAT
>VUQH01055262.1:0-20186 GCA_015106775.1 Etroplus canarensis | reverse complement strand
CTCTTGCTGCGCCAGAGTGGGTTTTGAGGACATTAGAGAGAGGCTATCGCTTACAGTTTGCTATCGCCCCTCCCAAATTCCACAGAGTGATTTTCTCTCTTGCAAATGGGGAATATCCTCGCTCCTCTTAAAAAGAGCGATACGGGAAGTACCTCAAGAGCAGAGCCAGTGCGGCTTCTAATCAAAGTATTTCCTCGTTCCCAAGAAGGGAGGGGGGCTGCGTCGTTTAGTGCGCCCGGGCGATTGGTTTACATCGATAGACCTAAAGGACGCATATTTCCACATTCCTATTTACCCACCTCACCGGAAATTCCTGCAGTTTGCGTTTCGGGGCAAAATGTACGAGTATCTCGTCCTGCCCTTCAGTCTCTCACTGAGCCTGCGGGTTTTTGTGAAATGCACAGAAGCGGCAATCGCCCCGCTGAAAAGAAGGGCGTTCCGCATCGTGACATATATAGACGACTGGCTGCTTTCAGAGTCGGAGGTTGTGGGACAAGAGCACACCAGAGTGGTGGTGGATCACCTGGTGGCTCTGGGCTTCACCATAAACTACGAAAAGAGTGTCCTGGAGCCAACCCAGGTAACTTCTTTCATGGGAATATCTCTAAATTCCATCTCCTACAGAGCACAGCTGACCGCAGACAGAGTGAGAAAAATGCTATCGCATGTGGGAATGTTTCGAGTGGGCATTTACATCCCATTCATACGGTGTTTACAGATGCTGGGGTTAATGGCATCTTCATTAGCGGTGATCCCTCTAGGCAGACTGCATATGAGGGAATTTCAGCGATGGGTGGCGTCGCTGAAACTGTGTCAGACGCGCCACACACGCCGCCATATCAAAGTATCGGCGGACTGCACTGCCACACTGTGCCATTGGAGAAATCCCACATTTCTGTCACAGGGAGCGCCGCTGGGAGCTGTCACATCCAGAAAGGTGGTGACGACAGATGCGAGTCTCACAGGCTGGGGAGCCACCCACGAGGGCAGAGCGGTGAGTAGCATGTGGGGCTCGCACCAGAAAGGCACTCACATAAACTGGCTAGAATTACTAGCTGTTTTTCTGGCTCTGAAACATTTTGTGCCACTGCTGGAGAATCACCATGTTCTGATCAGGATGGACAACACCACAGTGATAGCCTACATCAAGAGATGGGGGAGTTCGATCCCACACGTTATACATGTTGGCTCGCAAACTGATTATGTGGAGCAGCATTCACCTGTTGTCACTTGGTTTGTCTTGAATGAGGAGTGACGCTGCGTCAACCCCTTTTTATAGGGAATGGGGTGGCTCCGCCTTGATGCAAGCGTCATGACTGCCAGCCAGTACTGGCTGGAGTAATGGTATAGAGGCTTCTGAGGACAACGCTGAGGGAGTGTTCCCCCATATGTTATCCCTCATGTTATCAGAGAACAGGGGTTACAAAATGGGTAACCAAGTTTTTTTAGGTTGGAGTCTGTATTTTCCTAATAAGTGTGGGACAATCAGAGAGAAATATCCTACTCCACTTCTCATTTGCTAAAACAGTAGATTAAGTTTGGTTGTATTTGTATTTATATAACTGGTTTAAAATTTTTAACATTTTTTTCCTTTTTTTAGTGGAAACAGACTGTTTTTGTAAAGATGAAGCCAGTTCACTTTTAGAAATGTTTTCTTGTCCACACTCCCTGTGTTTGCATATCAGTAATAGCGAGCCATTGACTAGTTGTGCCTATTATATATTTGTGTAAATAATATTGTATTTTTCTATAAAATATTGTAATAAAACCTTTTTTAAATGTGAACTTTTTATTGGCTGCCATATTTAATAGACGTAGAGAAACTTTACACTCATTACTACCTCCCTGTTTTCATCCCTGGACTTAAAATAAACCTATGGCCTTGATGCAGCCCCTCAGTTCTTGAACCTGGAAATGTTTTAACTCTTCTTATAATCCAGCTTTAATGAGGCTGATTGCCCCTCACAAGCAGAACATTAGAAAGGCAAGTGGGTGGGGCTTGTGTGTGAGTTGACTCTGTGACTCTTTCCCATAGTCTGTCTCTCTCGTTGTTCTTCTCCTCTCTCTCTTTACCCTCACCCCTAATTGGTCGAGGCAGATGGCTGCCCCTCCTTGAGCCTGGTTCTGCCAGATGTCTATTCCTGTTAAGAGTTTTTCCTTCCCACAATTGCCGAGTGCTTGCTCATAGGGGATCATCTGATTGTTGGGGTTTTCTCTCTAATACTGTAAGGTCTTTACCTTACAGTGCAAAGCGTCTTAAGGTGACTTTTGTTGTGAATTGGCGCTATATAAATAAAACTGAATTGAATCATGCAGACCTAATACTAGAAAAAAAACTGAAACACAGCTTTGACGGCAGTCTACAGACTGAGCTTTTGGCTCAGGGATTTGTAGCTATTCTGACGTCAGAGTTTCTACCACTGTAATAAAATTATAACATATGAAAGAGAACTCCCTTTAAAGCTGCACTATATGAACAAACATATCTGGCCAAATGCACATAACATCTACAGAAGCTTTTATGCCATAGGCACTAATATGGAGTTAGTCCCTCTTTACAGCTGTAACAGCTTCCACTCTTCTAGAAAAGACTTTTTGGAAACCAAACAGAACTCATCCAACCATGTCTTTAAGGACCCACAAATTTGGAAATACAATTGTCCAGAAAAACAACTCATAGCGTTGACTGTTCTTCACCAAACTTTAAAACTGGCAACACAATTGAGAAGGTAATATTCACCCAGAAAACCCAGACTGGTCCATCAGAGATAGAAGAGTGATCCATCACTCCATGGAACATTCCTCCTGCTGCTCCAGAGTCCAGTAGAGGCATGCTTTACACCACTCCAACTTGGTGATATAAAGCTTCCATGCAGCAGCTCGGTCATGGAAACCCATGCCATAAAGCTCCTGTCACTGAGTTTTTGTGCTGATGTTAATACCAGTGGAGGTTTGGAACTCTGCAGTTAGTCATCACAGCACTGGTGGCTTTCACACACGATGCACCAACTTTACGTGGCCTCCCACTTCATTACCTGCGGTTCTTGAACGCTTTCACTTTGCAATAATACAACTTACAGATGATGGTGGAATATCTAAGAGGGAAGAAATTTCACCAACTGCCTTGTTGCAATGGTGGCATCCTATTACAGAAATACACTCAAATTCAGTGAGCCCTTTAGAACAACCCATTCTTTCATGAATGTTTGGAAAGGCAAACTGCGTGGTAAATTGCTTCCTTTTTTTAAAACTGTGGCAATGGGACTGAATGAAACACCCGAGTTCAATGATTAAGAGGTGTGGCCTGATACTTTTGTCCATAGTGTAGACGTCAGCACGCCAAAACTCAGAAAACAGAAAATGACCAAATTTCAGAAAAGGAGACCTTTTATTCAGTAACCATTCATTGCCATGCCTGACATTAAAATCCATCCTTTGTACAGCAGAGTGCAAAAATACCTTTAGAATCACAATTACGGGCAGTTAAAAGTAAATACAATCATGTGTTCATGGATATTCCCCAAAGAAGGATGGCTAGCTTGAGGATCTGACCAATCAGAGCACAGTATGTGACTAACATGATTAGAACATTAAAGGCCACTGAGACTGGACGGGATTCATGTTCTCACAGTTATTTCTGTAAACACACACACACACACACACACACACACACGTGCGTAAAAACACACGCACAGCATATAAACAGGTTACAAACAGTAATTAAAACACATTGCTGACTCCGAGGCCAAATGTAATGAAGAAAATATAAAATAAGTTAAACTGGACGTTTTTAGCAAGTGTGCACACTGTTATCGTCAGCATTAAGTAAACATCGTTTACAACGGTTACATCGATGATGGCAGCAAGAGGACAAAACACTTCAGCATCACTCGACGTCATTCCAGCTCTCGATTGGCACATCAGTGTCCATACGGGTGGAGGGAGGGGGCTACTGCCCTTACCTGATTGGCTGCGAGAGGCAGAGATGCGCTCATCGACAGCATGGATAACAGGCTACTGGCTGTGCTTTTTGGAAACATGGAGGGGGATGCAAACGGAGAGAGAGAAGGGTGATAAGGCAGAGAGAAAGAGCTGAGCTTCTCACAGAAGAGCTGACCAATCTAGAAGACGTAGATCTTGTCTCTCTGGACGGTGTCGAGGTCATCGTCCATGGTCAGAAGGACCTTGGAGGGAACAGAGGTGAGGAGTTAGTGCACTAAACCAGCAATATGCTGAGGTTTATGTTTAAAATGTCAAATATGGTGCATATAGAAAGCCTACACACTCAGCATTTTTTGATATTAAAAAAATGACAGCATGATAAATCATTTCAAAACTTTTTCCATCTTTAATGTGACCTATTTAAAGAAATTAATCTAGATCAGAAAACTCCTGGTATTTTAACAGGGGTTTGTTCAATTTCTATTTCCACTGTATTTTAAGGCGCCTGATACATCTGTTCTGTAGTGGATACTGTATTATAGTACACTGAGTGCAATATTCATGATACCAGGAAGGATCCAAACATGGCGATGGAAGAGAGAAAGTGCCAAATGTCGTGGTCATCAAAGAATGACAGCAGGATACAGTCCCTGTTGTGCTCACGAGACTCTGCTGGAGTTTTCTGTCAGGAGAGAGAAAGACATGTAACACAATGGGAATGCATGCTCTCATGAGTCAGAAACTCATAGGTGTGTGTAAGTGTGTGAGTGTGACTGACCTGCCAGGTGCTGAGACCCTGGAAGAAGAAATACAGTGCAAAGCCCCAAACGACAGCCGTGAAGAGAATACACACCAACGCCAGACATTTGATTCTCTCACCGCTCCGCAGCTGAACACGAACAAAAAACAATTAGCTCCAAATGCAGAAGACACGTCTGCTCTTTTCTGAATCCAGATGCACAGGAAACACACACACACACACACACACACACACACACCTTCATGATGATGTAAAAGGCAAAGTAGAGCAGCAGGTTGCAGATGGCGATGGCCAGAAGGTAAGAGGCAAAGTCATTAGGTCTCTGTATGAGACCGTAGGCAGCCCTGCAGAGAGGGAGAAAGATACATGTCACCTGTTCCTGCTAATTTCTCTGTTAATTTAAATCAAACACAGTGTGTTTACTCACAGAGACCAGTTGACTATGTTCCCCATCACAAGCAGAACCATGCGGTCCTGAAACACAAACATGCTTTATTACTTTCAAGAGAGTTACTGACTTACTCGATGTAAGCAGTGGGAACTAACTAAAGAGGGAAAGTTACTTTATGAAATACACTGATGCACAATATTCTGGTCCTGACTCACAATATACATCGGCCCACTGCACTGCCTGATGCAATCTGTGTAGATGACGTAAATGATCCTGCGCAGGATCCCAGCATCTGACATACAAACACACAGAAAGGAACATCAGAATATTCTGAAGACAACAAGTAAATGGACATAAATGTCTGATTTGTTCCGATTTGCTGCCTTTTCTCAAACCCTGTTAAGTCATAGTACAGGTGAGTAGCATATTTTCATCTCTGAATTCTAATGACACAATAACCTCAGTGTACGCTACATGCACAAAAGTACTGGACCACATGTCTTAATCACTGAACTCAGACGTTTCATTCAGTCCCATTGCCACAGGTGTATAAAAATCAAGCACCTAGCCATGCAGTCTTCCTTTATCTATATTTGTGAAAGAAGAGCTCACTGAACTTGAGTGCAGTACTGTAACACGAAGCCACCACTGCAACAAGTCAGTTTGTGAAATTTCTTACCTCCTAGATCTTCCACCATCAGTTGGAAGCGGTATTATTGCAAAGGGAAGCATTTAGGAGCTGCAGCAACTCAGCCACCAAGTGGAAGACCATGTAAAGTTGGAGAGCTGCTGACTCAATGACTGCAGAGTTCCAAACCTCCTCTGGCATCGACATCAGCCCAAAAACTGCTTCATGGCATGGGTTTCCATGAAGTGAAGCCTCACTTCACCAAGCACAATTCTAAATGTCTGACAGAGTGGTATAATCTGAATCTGGAGCAGTGGAAACATTTTCCATGGAGGGATCAAGGCTTCTCTATCTGGCAGGTTGACCCAGGAAAATGTGACCTGCCTGACTGCATTGTGTCAGCTGCAAAGTTTGCTATGGATTGTAATTCTGGGGTTGGCCTGGGCCACTTAGTTCCAGAGTAGGGGAATCTTAATGCTTCAGCTTACCAAGACATTTTGGACAATTCTTTGCTTCCAAATCTGTGGGACCAGTTTGGGGAAGGCCCTTTTCTGTTCCAGCAGCGCCCCAGTGCACAAAGCAAGGCCCATAAAAATGGTTGGATGAACTTAATGTGCAAGAATTTGACTGGCCCACACAGAGACCTTACCTCAACCCAATCCAACCCCTTTGAGATGAACGAGAACAGAGACGGTGGGCCAGGCTCTCTCGCTCAACATCAGTGTCTGATCTCGTTAATGCTCTTATGGATGAATGGGCAAAAATTCCCACAGACACTCCAAAATCTTGTAGAAAGACTTTTTTAGAACAGCGGAAGCTATTATCGCTGCAAAGAGGGGGACCAACTCCATATTAAAGCCTGTGGATTTAGAATTGATGTCATAAAAACTCCTGTAGGTATATGAGTAGGTGGCCCAATACTTTTGTCCACATAGTGTACAATATCCCAGACTACTTCAGTTGCAGTCAGCCATTAATCTAGAGTGCTTAAACACACAGCTTGTGACTTATTTCAAATCATTAATAACCCGTTGGACAGAGGTTTCTTTCTGTGATCTTACCAAGCCTCCATCGACCCATGTAGTAGAGCTGTGTGCTGAGCAGCAGTGTGGCTAGGATGTGGATCACCGAGAAAACGATCCAGAAGGCTGTGTTTCCTTTCCCAAACACCTGAAAAAGCAGGACACTAATCATTATGACGTGTTTTTATTTATAAAATGTGAGGCAGGTTTTGTATGCAGTGTGGGTGTGTGGTACGTACCACTCCCAGCACAGAAAAGAAGATGACGGCAGCGAGGCAGGCATAAGCAGTGTAAGCGCTCGCATTGATGTCTGGGTGTCTCTTCTGATAGAGCTTCAACATACACAGTCCAGCAATCATGTACATGAAGGAGGTGTCTGCAGAGGAGGAAAACACCACAGAACACACTCTGGATCAAAAGACTGGAAATGAATTGTGACTGTATATGTACTGTACTGTATATCTGAACTTCTTTTCAGCCCAGAAGTCAAAGTAAACACGAAAAAGAAAACAGGAGGAGCTTGAGAAATTGAAGCTGACCAAGAGAACTCCTTGAAACTAAACCCCAGAACTTCCTTTGAAGTTACAGCTGTTCATTGCCCAAACTGTCTCATGAATACTGAGCCTGCTAAAAGAAAACAACAGGAACCTTGTCAATTCTCGGTAGGGACCACAAGCATTCTTACCAAACTGGAAGTTGGTGTAGTTGGGACAGACGTGGTAGCAGGCGCTGAGCAAACCCTCCATCATCAGAGCAGTTCCCATGGCATAAAAGAGCCCAAAGTGCTTTGGGATGCCACACTCCTGAAGGAGGAAGAACAGGCAGAGACAAGCGACGACCACAATGTGTCAACAACCTGATCATTAAGGACAGTTGAACTAAACTACAGTCCACATGATGCATTCAGCACTACCAATAAAAATCATTCAGCTGAGCGATATACAGAGCTTGTTCCATCTAAGTTATGGCACAAGCTCATTGTACTGTACATTTGTTAGTGCATGTGTGCCTCACCAGTGCGTTGACCTCGTGACGGAGCAGAGCTCGATTGTGGACGATATCCCTCTTGAGGACGATGAGGAGGAAGAGGAGTCCCAGCATCACGTAACCGAGGTTACTGAGAATGTTGTTGAATGCACTGTGTAGGGGAAGCATTCACAAGTTACTCCGAACTTTACACAGGCCAGTGATGATGTGACACCACACACTGTACATACACCCTAAAACGTGCCAAATACACACCTTAGAGCTCCAAGCGGGTGAGCACACAGGAAGTTGTAGTAGCAGATGTCCTGGTTTCCTGTAACATTGACAACCTGACGAAGAGATTCACACATCAGATTAATTAGCTGAGAGGCTTACTGGAATCTTTTTCAAAACAATAATAGTGTCGCTGTGCTGTATCTGATGACAGATTTCTCCTCAGCGTACCGTCTGATAGGTGATAACCAGCTGGACGACTGGCAGGGCGTAGAACACAGCAATAGTAGCAATGTTCCTGAAGAGAGGACGGTCATTACACTTTAACATGATGATGCTGACAAATTCTTTCACACATACAAACACACACACACAAACACACATACACACACATATTATATATATATATATATATATATATATATATATATATATATAGCTTGTTTTTGCAGGACTGAATTGAAAATCTGCATTTTTTTATACTACATGATACTCTGAGATATAATGCTTGGTTAATTCACTGTGACTGTGTTGGTGTAACTAGTGTTCTCACCAGAAGTAGATTTGGTATTTCTTGCTGAGGATCCTCTTGTCTTTGCGGGCCAGGTCAGACACACACAGAAACTTCTGTAAGATGAGGACAATGAGCAAAAAAAGAAAATTTACCATTTGGACATAACATTTTAAATTTCTCAGTTATCATTAAGCAAAAGTGATTTGCACTTTAAAGACCCCCTCCAATGAAGTTGTAACCTTGTTAACATTTAAGTTCTATAATCTCTTATGTTTTTATGAACCCCTTTATATATTTTCTAATGTTTTCAGATTTTTTTTTATAAATTCTGTGAGCCACCAAGTAACTCTGGCTTAGAAATAAAATTTATTAACAATATTATTGTTGTTTCTAAAATCCAGATTCAGGGAACCAGAAGTTTATACGGTGGATATAGAAAGTCTACACACCCCTGTTAAAATACCAGGTTTTTCTCATAAAACACCATTACGATAAATTATTTCTAAACTTTTTCCACCTTGAATGTGACCTATAACCTGTACAAATTCAACTGAAAATGAAAAAAATGTGTTAGGGGGCAAATACGAAAAAAGAAGTGCGCACACCCTAGAACAAATACTCTGTGGAAGCACCTTTTGCTTTAATCACAGCATCCAGTCTTTCTGAGTAGGAGTTTGTCAGCATTGCACACCTTGACTTGGCAATATTTCAATTCAACTCAGTTACACACACACACACACACACACACACACAGTCAAAAGTTTGGACACGCTTGGCCATATATAGCGCCAATTCACAACAAAATTCACCTCAAGCTGCTTTACAATTTAAGGTAAAGACCCTACAGTATTAGAGAGAAAACCCCAACAATCAGACGATCCACTATGAGCAAGCACTTGGCGACTGTGAGGAGGAAGAACTCCCTTTTAACAGGAAGATACCTCCGGCAAAAAGAGGCTCAGGGAGGGGCAGCCATCTGCCTGAACCGGTTGGGGGTGAGGGGAAAGAGAAGAAAGAAAGGTGAGGAAAGAGAGACAAACTACGGGACAGAGAAGACAACTCTTGCTTGCAAAAGCGCTCCAAATCTGTCAGATTTCAGAAAGCGCGCAGCTGTCAGTGAGTGAGGGCTGCAAGCTAGTGGGAGTAATTTGCATATTCATAGATGTGTTCATCCTAAAAGACACAAAGGTGTAGAAGTACAGCTGTGACACTTTGAGCTAAGTGTACTGAGTAAGACAGATGAGGTGTACCTTTGTGCGAACAATGTTTTTGTCTGAGTTGATGTCATCCAGTGTGTCATAGTCATCCTCCTCCACAGAGCTCAAAGACTCCTGCCTGATTCGTCCAACACTTTCCAACGATCGCTCTGGTTGGGGGAGGGAAGAGAGGAGATAGCCTTTCAGTTTATTGGAGGTACAATGCGAGCAAATGGATGGATGACTGGATTTAAGAGAACTGAAGGTTGATGCAAAGGTGTACAAGCACGTCACGCCTTTTAGAATCGATTTGCAAATTTCAAAAACAACAGAAAATTAGAATGATTCTTGGCAATCTCATTATTGCACTGTTCATATCATTTTGACTTTTCATTTTGAGTTTCATCAAATGAGAAATCTGGCCACTTCCTGGCCTTTAGGTTTCATTTATGTGTGATTGACATTGTGCTGATTTGTTTGCGGACTGATTAGGCTAGTTATGTGGCAGCGTGTCACCGATGCGGATGGCTATGTGGTGAAGGTGATTGAGGATTGGTCGACGTTTGAAAGGCTCCTGTCCTAATGAACAAAGACACAGAAAACCAGTGAGGTGGCGAAGCAGCTTGCCAAGAAGTCACGTGCAAGCCGCTCTGCAGATGGGACACTAGTGGGCCAAAAAGAAGGATGCAAGTGTTTTTGTTTGTTCATACCCATATATCCATAGTTGTTGTCAGTTGATGTGGCGCTATCAGTGACGGCCTCTGAACTCAACGTGCTGCCGTTGTCAGCTGAGGAGGAGATGAATCTTAGCTCGTGTGTCCACTCAAAGACAAAAGAAACACCAAAACTGTCCAACACTCACCAAAGGAGCCGTATTCATATGGGGAGACTGGAGTCTTCCCTGTGCGGGGGGGAGACAGACATTTAAAAATCCAAAAATGGACACAATGCAAATCTTACACACACAAACAAGCATCACTACAACAAACGCTCGGTTAGTATGTAGACACTGCATACATCACTGCCGGTGAAGTGTTAGTCTGCAAACACAAAGGGAGGTGAGAGAAGCATAAGCACATGTATGGATCCGGTGAGAAATTTAGCTCCTCAAAGCCTTTTTTGGCTGGGGGGAAAAAAAAAAAAATTTACTTAAAAAAATGTTTGAAGGCTGACAAATGAGCTGTAGTGTAGAGGACTGATTCAAAACTGGAAGTGTGTTCTAGTTTAAAGTAAAACCGTGCCAGATAAATACTGCAGTGGAAAGATACAGACACACACTGAGAGGCAGTCTAGAGCTGAAGCAGCACATCAGTAATGTGTATATTTATTTCACAGTGTTTCCATGCTTTTAATGTACTGATGAAAATAATTCTGATATGTTTCTTTAGCACAAAATCATACAGATGTGAGAACACAAGCACTAACACAACATCCTTACAAGCGCTGATGGGAGCATATAAAGCCAGAAAAGCCTCAGAATAGAGCCACATTTATGGCTATGAAGCCCTGTAGCCAGTAACCTCTCTATGTTCTACAGTAAAGTATGGAAGCTACTGCATGCAGAGCAACTGCAGACAAGCAACACAGAGTGGGAGAGGGCAGTAAGTGCACAAGGGGAGTAACTGTGTCGTTATACCATCTCCGTTTTTCCCAAGCAGAGAGGCTGAATCACATATTAGCATGAGGGGGAGAGAGAGAGAAAGACACACATTCAGTACACAATTACTCGGTCAGATCTGCATTAAAAGAAAACAGCTATCAGACTGCATGGTAAGTATATTTACCACCTGTTTTATTGTGGCATTTAATCAAAAGAACATGCTTAATGGTTTGTTTAAAAAAAATAATGTGGTCAAAACGCCAAGACTCTAATGGGCCAGTCTACATTATCTGGTTAGATGCGAGTTGTTGGGTTACCTGTCTCAGCAGGCGACATGTCAGGAGGGTTCAGAAACGCCTCTCTCTTCTTCAGTCTGCAAAAACAGAGGGGGAAAGATGCAAATGAACACAGTTTAGTCAGTGTATTTTGTCATTCCTGCAGCACTTTTATGTTCTTCAACGTGTGATCCAACCTCGTGGGATGAAATGGGACTAATTGTTGCGTATAAGGCTGAAAAGGTTCCAACT
The DNA here is from genome assembly GCA_015106775.1 of Etroplus canarensis. Lineage (NCBI taxonomy): Eukaryota > Metazoa > Chordata > Actinopteri > Cichliformes > Cichlidae > Etroplus > Etroplus canarensis. The sequence goes on along the minus strand of VUQH01055262.1, from coordinate 8,406 downwards.
AAAGTACCTGGAGCTTTTTCTCTCAGAAAGCATTTTCAGGGACTAAAAGGTTCCAACAGACTGTGATTTGTCTGTACTTGCAGAGCACCAAAGACCCGCAAAGATTATTCAAATTAGTCCGTGGACACAGCTGACAGCTGTTTTTCAGTCAGGACTTTCTGTTCTCTGTCTGTGTCGGAACATCAGGTCTGCATGACCGCCAGTACGCACAAACACACACGACAGCAGGCAGGATGAAGCTTTGTCTTTGGTCATAAGGTGCATTTTTCCACAGGGTTGTGCAGGGGTGTCTGTGAGTTTATTAGCGTTTTAAAACATAATCTCCAAATGTTTTATTTTTTTGATTCACTGCTTTGCTTTTTACTAATGCTGCTCCCTCTCTTCAGTTCACTTTAACCTCAATTTGTTCTGATGTGAAAACTCTCTAGACTTAATCAGTGTCACAGGTTGCCAAAAAAGGACGCCCTATTGATCTATTTCGGGTTCCTATTTTTGACCTCTTTTCCATTTGTTCTGCCAATCCTGATCTGGCTTCTGCTAGGCTGCGTGTGTGGTCATCTCCAAGTTTAACAAATCAGTGTAGAGTTTTTAGTGCTGTTTTTAAGTATGAGTACTTTCTTCTCATCCCAAAACAAACTTGAAAGAATTCTTTAAGGGGAGGTATCCACAGTGGGAAGACGCATAAAGCCCGATAGTTCCTGCAGCCTATCATGATTTCATAAATGCCAGTCTTAAATTATGCTTTTAGCCATTTTCTGGCTTTTTGTACTAATTAAGTTATCCGCAATGGTGGAAGACAAAGATGCTCAATCCTTTGTAAAGGAATTACCTGTGATAGAGAAACACACTCATAGCTACCCCTATGAAAGGACAATACATAAATACAGCCACCTCAGCTTGGCTTGAGTATATGTAGTAGATGAACAAACTAACTGATGTCTTGGTTGCAAAGAATTTCAAAATCTTACCGTTTGTTTTCCAGACAGGCATAGAGCAAGGTCAGCAGGTAGAATGAGAGGAAGATCCCCAAACAGAACAGCATGCCCTTCACGTAAGCCTCCACTGCAGAGGAGGATATATTCATATAACAGTCATATTTATTTATAGCATAAGCTAATTTGCACGTAATAATGCATAATCTCGACTGAACAGCAACATTACCTGCAGCTTACAACACAAACAGACGTGCACAATGACAAAACATTGTTCATATGCTGTTAAAGAGTATGTAGGTGAGCAGACATTTTAAACAATGTTTCTTTTAGCAACAACCTTACACACACACACACACACACACACACACAGAGAACTGTGCAAAAGTCTTGAGCGACCCTCCATTTCTTTATATTTTGCAGAGAATTGCTCTTTATTGAAATGTGCAAACATAAATGGAAATACAGCACATGAGGTAAAAACAGTTTGTACAATTCTAACAAGCTTGAAAGTCAATATTTGGAAGTGACCACCTTAGGTCATTTAGGCAAGCTTTCTTCTCATTTCTTTAAGTCTTCTTCAGGAATAGTTCTCCAGGCTTCTTGAAGGACAGTCCCAAGCTCTTCCTTGGATGTTGGTGGCCTTTTGTTCAATAATATCGAGGTCTGCCTCTGGGGAGGCCAATCCATGACTGATAAGTGTTCCATTTTCTATTCAGGTAGGTTTTTTTTTTACTACATTGGCAGTGTGTTTGGGATCATTGCCATGTTGCAAAAGGAAGCCACTGCCAATCAGCTACCTTTCAGATGGTATTGCATGATGGATTAAAATCTGATGGTACTTTTCTGCATTCATAATTTCATCAGTCAACACCGGTGGCTAAAATGCATTCCCAAACCATGACAGAACCTCCACTGTGTTTTACAGATAACTGTTGACACTCATTTTTGTAGCCGTATCCTGACCACCTCTCTACATAATGGTGATGATTTGAACCAAAACATTCAAATTTGGATTTAATATTTTTTAAGACCTGTTGCCACTGATTTTCAGTCCAGTTCTTGTGTAATTTGGCATAGCTCTTTGGGAATCACCTTGCGAGAGCAAAAACACTATTTTATGCCTGTCAAACTGTTATCTTCAGCATTTTTTGCAGACTGAAATAAAGGAAAGTGGACACATGATATGTTTTTGTGATGGGCTGCTAGTAACAAAGTGTCTAAATATACAGTTTGAAATTGTCCTTTGCTAACTTGTCTGTTATGTGTAAATAACACTGGTTCATCCCTTGTGTTAGGTGCCTTTTTGTGCTTGAATGATTCATAGATCAGTGTTAAAAGGCTTAAAAAACATCCCTGAAAAATGGTCAGGTACAAAGACTGGACTGAACATTAGTGAAAAAGCAGTCAATGTCCCAATAAAAACTTTGAAAGCCCTTCAGACTTTCTTGTAATTTTTTTGAAGAGCACTTTAATATAACTGCAAAGAAAGGAGGGGTGGCTCGAGACTTTTGCACAGTACTGTACATATGCGACTTACAATTGATTGCGGGAGAGACCATCACATCAAGGACCTTGCTGCGGTTGCCAACGTCAATCAGCTCATCGGGTCTCAGAGGGTAGAGGGGCAGTGGGCCGCCACACGCCTCGTCCTCCGTTTTTACCACCACCACTACATAGAAACTGTTGCTGGGAAAATCTTTTCTCTGGATACAGGAGACAAGACAAAACGACACAGCTTGACATCTGTATTCAGCTCTATAATAGGCTTTGTCACGACAGCTTCCAATACATTCTGAATCTGTGTGAGAAAGTACCTGCACAGTGATGGCACCTTTTTTTGTTATCGTCTGGTACATCCCAATGAAGGCCACGTTATTGTCAAGGTCGTAGACAGGGCACTGCAAAGAAGGAGCAACAGAGAGCAAAAAGTTAAATGAGAAACATTAGGCATTAAAAGCTTTAGAGTGTATTTCATCATAAATGGACAGATGTGGAAAAGCACAAAAAAAAGCATGAAAGAGTACAAAGCTCTATTGCAGTGAGTTCTTTGATGCCATCATGTGGTCTGAGAATGCCACTGCATGCTGACCATAGAGGCTGGAGCAGGGGACAGTGGTAGCTTGTTTTAGAGGGTGTTTAGGTGTGGGAAAGCTGAATGAGGAGAGAAAACTCTGCCCCCAAGTGTACCTGGATGTCCTGGATAGACATAACAGAGCAGGGGAAGTTCACGTCTGAGTTGACTTTGACGATCACAGTATCCACCCCATCTGGGAAGACATACTTGAAATACTGAGAGAAAATAAAAGAGAAAGAAAAAGAAATCAGTCAGGAAGGCAGCTGTTAGAGGGGAACGGATTTAAAAATCACACTGCAGTTTGTGTACCTCAGTAATGTGTTTAATTTAGTGACGGCGTGATAAACTGCAAACCAATACAGTCAAGGCCCACAGGCAAAATATGGCCATTTTGCACAGTTTAATAATTGACAGGTTTTATGAACCTATCCCTTTAGCTTCTCCGAAAGTTTTGGTCTGCAGAGCACCACATGCACACAACTAAACGTATGTTTCTGGCAACTGCGAGCTTGCACACTAGCTAACAAAGTGCTAGGTCAAAGTAAGATTGATGCTGAAAGCAGACACTTAGGAGAGGTCAGCGACTGAGAACTTCGTAGGGTTAAGAGGGGCCCGTGCATTTACTTGGCAAGAGGTGATCTGTTTTCAAAAAATATATACTATATGAACAAAAGTATTGGGCCACCTGTGCATTACACCTACAGGAGATTTATGACAACCCATTCTAAATCCCCCCTTTGCAGCTTTAACGGCTTCCACTCTTCTGATAAGACTTTCGGTAAGATTTTAAAGTGGCTGTGGGTATTTCTACTCAGTCAACCAGAACAGCATTTGTGAGGTCAGGCACTGATGTTGGACGACTGGCTCACAATCTTCTTTCTAGTTCAATCCAAAAGCGTTAAATAGGGTTGAGCCCTGGGGTCTGTGCGGGTCACTAAAGTTCTTCCACACTACACTCAACCATGCCTTATGGACCTTAGTTTGCTTGTTCTCACAAAGTTGGAAGCATAGAATTGCCTAAGCTGAAACATTAAGATCCCCCTTCAGTAGAATTAAGAAGCCCAGGCCAACCTCAGAAAAATAACCCTCTAGCATTATCCCTATAATAATGGGCTTGTGTTAACAAAGGGTGCTGTCAGGAAGGTACGTTAGCCTGGTATTTGACAAAGCCACATTCAGCCATCACACTACCAGATAGAGAAGGGCGATTCTTCACCTGACAAAACATAATTCTGCTGCTCCAAAGTGCACTGGCTGTGAACTTTGCACCACTCCATCCGATCTTCAGCACTGTGGTTGGTGATGTAAAGTCTGCATGCAGCTTCGCAACCATTGAAACCCATGCCATGAAGCTGCCAGCACACAGTTTTAATGCTGATGCGGTAACGGGACTGACTGAAATGTCTAAATTCAATGATAAGAGGTGGGGCCCAATACTTTTGCCCATGTAGTATATAAATGATTTTGAATCCACACACCAGCAGAAATGTGGAGCCACACACAGGGAAGAGAGTCAGAAATGAGGCATGAAACTACAGCAAAATGTCCTGTAGAGCCAAATCTGAGCGATATAGGGGCAAGTTTCATAACAGCAGTCAGCGATTTTCAGAGAAACTGAAAAGTTTATTTAAAATTTGTATTTACTTTATTTGCAGCCAATTTCATGCAGTAAGCTAAAACTAAGATGTATGCTAAAGGCTTCCACAACAATTATTTATGCATTTTTTAAAATTAAATTTGACACACAACCACTGAGTTGTCATGTTCAAGCCTGTGGTGTAGTGGTTTACACATGTGCCTGACATTTAAAAGACTCCCAGTTTGCAACTGGGAGGAAACACAAGCTCAGCTTCGGTGGTCACAAGCTAGTGTACTCCTAGTGCCATTAATTAGGAGGGTTGCATCAATAAGGGCACCTGGTGTAAACTCTTCGCAAAAATCCCATGCGGATTCAGCCACTGTAGCAACTTTTCAGTGAAAAGCACCTCTCATTTTGCTTTAACATTAGCGCATAGTTGCTTTGATTTAATGGCTGACACTCCCAACAGCTCCCATGTTCAGACTTGTGAAACAGGTTGTTGTGAGTTGACAACAGCATAGCCGACTTTTAGAACTGTAGTCAGACTGCATTATTAACTCTGACCTATAGTAGAATGGCCAAGCACCTTTTTTGTTGAATGGTTGAGGGTTTTAGGTGGATAATCTTATATAATTAAAGCATGTTCGCAAACTGTACATGCCTGACCCTTAATGTGATTCTCATTTCCCTGAGTGGTGAAACTGAGTTTGAAACTCCTGCAATACAGAGACAACAAAAATGCAATGCAATCAAATAAAAGTGCTGTCAAGAGTAAAAAAAGAAACCAGGAGTTTGTTTTCACAGGCTGAAATCCAGAAAGAAGAACTTGTTGAAGAAATTGCAGCAAAACGGATTTTCCGATATGCTGCTTAACTGTGTAGAATCAAAAATTCCCTCCTTTTATAACATCCTGTTATTACACAGATACATAGTGCATGTTTCTTGTTGTGTGTGCCCTCCCCCAATCTCAGCCTGTCTTAGAGTCATCATCCCTGTTGTAAAGGAGAACCAGCTATTTCACGGAGCTATGGTACCAAGCTGGGTTACCTGAGGCTGGGATGGTGATGCAGTGAAGCTGAATTTCTTGTCTGTCCTGTAGTCAAGTCAAAAATAACGTGTCAAACATACCAGCATGACACTCTCTGTCAAATGTACAATGCATTAAGCTAGGAACTCAGGCTGGTGCCAAAAAATGTGATTGCATTATTACATATCAGATAACACTCACTGCAGGGTGAAACTTTCAACACGGCTGACTCTGAGCTGGTAGTTTGTACCCTGGCTGGACAGGGTCGACACGTCAACAAAGAAGTATTGGGTCTCTGAAGCAGCCCGGGTTGGAGGTTGGCACAATGTCCTACCCACATGATAGTAAGGATATTTTCTCTGGTAGCTGGAGACAAACAAAAAGAGAAGAAGAAAGCTTAAGTTTTTTTTTACTTTTTCCTACATTCTTTAATATTATAGTAATTAAGTAGCTCAGGGTTATTTTTGTCTGAGAATTACATAATCAAACAAGATCATTCAAATTAATTCTTCAGCTTTCTCTGAGCAAAATCAACAACAGCCCAAATCTTGTGTGTAGTTCAAAACACTGAAGTATTTTTAATAGAGACTGCAGATGAACTTCACCCGGGCATTTGAATTACAGCAAGTTCCCCCAACTCCACACTGTCGCCTCACAGAGGAGGAACTGAAAGTCCAAAGCTCATTAGTGATCTGCTAAAACATGCCTGACCACAAAACTAATGGCAGGGTGATTTATTGTGTTGCAAAACGGATCACATCACAAGTTTATTGGTGGACAATGGCTCATAAACAGCAGAAGTCCCAACCTGTTATCAGCTCCCACATGATTATGTACAGGAGTTGTGTGATAAGTGACACTCCTGAAAAGAAAGGACTGCAGTTATTGCTCTGCTGGCTGAGCTTTAAAATCTCTCTCCTCTACATCTGCATTTACAGTTTCATCCCATGACCAGCAGTCATAGCTGACTAAAGAGCCTGACACTCCTTAAAAGGAACCTTGGATGTCTCTGTATGCACAGTCTGAATGTGATGATAGGTAACAAAGAATCCTTATAAACCTAGTGCTACATCTCATGTGTCCGCACCCATACAGAACAGGGTGGGCATCATTTTTGTAAGAGGGCCAGACTAACATTGACCCAGTAAGCAAAGGGCCACACACTGAAGAACCACATAGATGACGCACAAAGAGCTGAAATATGTTGAAATGAATTTTGGTAGACGTTACAGACTATTTTATAATAAGCCTGGGTCCTTGTTACAGAAACCAAGAACTTTGCTAGAAAATGTTGCCTTTTCTGTGTCAATCTACTGTACAATCAACTTAAATGCTTAATATATTACATCAATAATCATAATACATGACCGCATGAGTGAATCAATAAAATAAACATTCACGGACACAAATTATGAATGTATACATGCTGACTCAAACTTTAATACCATTAGTTTCGACCTTTATTGATAAATGAAGAAAAGCTAATATTTATTATTCATGAGCACACTGTTGTATAGGGTCTCCGGTAGCATAGCGGTTTGCGCATTCACCTTAGTGAAAGGTTACTGGTTCAATCTCAGGTGGTGACACAAGCCCCTCTCACCATGGAGGGTTGCGTCAGGAAGGGCATCCAGCGTAAAACCTCTGCCAAACTACCAATGCAGATTAATCTGCTGTGTTGACCTCTTGGTGGAAAATACAAGGGAGCACATTTTTGTATGCACACCGTGTTTCCCCTCACATATCATATTTGGGCAGGCCTCCCAAGTATATTACCAGTGATTTTTTTTTTCCCCATCTTGGGCACTTTGAAAGATCAGTCACTGCTGACCAGTCATCACCTGCCTCACTTGTCTCCTGTTTCCTTACAAGAGGAAGCTCATCAAGCAGTCGCTGTGAGACTCGTCCCAGTGTTCGATAGACTTTAATGTCACCGCCTTGGACTGCACCTAGTGATGGTACTCTTTCAACTAACCAGAACCTGCAGTTAGTTGAGAAGTGACTGATGTCCTGCTATACCATAAGCTTGCTGATGGTGCAGAGCAGAACGAGGAGTACTGTTGCAAAGTGCAGTTCAAGACGGTGGAGTCTGAGTCCATCCAAGTGATGAGAAACTCAGAGAGGCAGCAGACTTTTGCTGCCATTTATTGACACAAAGCATATTTGGTAGGATTCATTCACATATTTAAGAAAACGCGTGTGCCTCTTTTTGAACATAACCTGCAAAGCTACAGCTTTCATTGAGTTTTGGGAGTTTAATTAGTTTTCATTTTGTTTTTTGTTTTTTTTAAACCTGTCCTGTCTGGCAGTATTAGCAAGCAGAATCGTCGTCTGAATGCTTTATTGTGCCAAACACATTTGATTTGCCAAAAGGAGTTCTATAAACTCTATAGGCTCCTCTTGTTGATATATTTCTTTATTTATTTATTTTTTGCCAGAGCAGACAGGTAGAGAAGAGAAAAGAGAGAGAGAAAAAAAAAAAGAAGACTGCACGTTCGAAAGTCAAGCACTGCATCTATAAAGCACATACTGCAACTGAAATAAGAAAAACAGACATATGATACGCAAACATATAATCACATACACATACACACATGAATGTGTGAGTGTGTGTGTTTGTCACAGAATGTACTTAGCACTGAGGGTGGTACGCCGCTCCCGTACTACCCAGAAGCAAGTCAGACAGCGGCAGGCTCTGGGGACCCAGGCCATCCGCAGCTCCCACGGGGGGGCAGGGACCCAGGCCACCCATCCCCTTGACAGCCACACGCCCCCCCCAGCAGGGAGGGAG
>VUQH01055259.1:0-21181 GCA_015106775.1 Etroplus canarensis | reverse complement strand
TAGGCATGATGGGTGCATCACTTCATCCAGGTGGCAATTTTTTTTTTTTGGCCCGGGCAGTAAAAATAAGAAATTATAGAAAAAAACACCACCTAGCGGCCAATCTGTAGTTTTAAAATGGCCGACAAGCTAATCCGTTTTAGATCTCATGGTGGTCTATCGCTGTGCCGTAATTGTTTTGCACCATTGTGCTGACATGTAGGCTTTGCAGGGGCAGCCACAGCATTGAGGATTATATCATATCCCTGTTTTTGAGGCTATAATGAAGGATGTTTAATGGGTAAATACACTGCTCAAAAAAATTAAAGGAATACTTTGAAAACACATCAGATCTCAAAAAATCATGCTGGATACCTGTACTGATGTGGACTGGGTAATGTGTGGAAACCAAAGGATGCCACATTGTTAGATTGAAAGGAAAAGTATTAGGCTGCAGAGGAAGAACTCAAAGACATCCTGAAAATCAAAGTGAAAAAATGATGCAGCAGGCTAGTCTGTTTTGCCAAAATGTAATTGCAGCAACTCAGAATGGTACTCAGTAGTTTGTATGGCCCCTATGTGTTTATAGGCATGCCTGACAATATCGGGTCATGCTCCTAATGAGACAACAGATGGTGTCCTGGGGGATCTTCTCCAGATCTGGACCAGGGCATCGCTGAGCTCCTGGACAGTCTGAGGTGTATCCCGGTGGCGTCAGATGGAACAAAACATAATGTCCAAGATGTTTTCTTTTGGATTTAGGTCATTCGAGCATAGGGGCCAGGCAATGGTATCAATTCCTGCACCCCTGCACCAGCTTAGGATCTGACAGTGGGTCCAAGGATTTCATCCTGATACCTAATGGCAGTCAGGGTGCCGTTGCCTAGCCTGTAGAGGTCTGTGTGTCCCCGCATGGCTTCTCCAGACCCTTTCACATCTGTCACATGTGCTCAGGGTGAACCTGCTCTCATCTGTGAAAAGTGCAGGGTGCCAGCAGAAGACCTGCCAGTTCTGGTATTCTACGGCAAATGCCAGTCAAGCTCCACTGTGCATGACGGTGAGCACAGGGCCCCCTAGAAGACACTGGGCCCTCAGGAAACGCTCGTGAAGTCTGTTTCTGATTGTTTGGACAGAGGAGGGCGTGGAGGGATGGAGGTCATTTTGTAGGACTCTGGCAGTGATCATCCTGTTCCCCCTTTCAGAAAAGAGCAGATACTGACCCTGCTGATGGGCTAAAGACTTTCTACAGCCCTGTCCAGCTCTCCCAGAGTAACTGCCTGTCTCCTGGAATCTCCTCCATGCTCTTGAGTCTGTGCTGGGAGACGCAGCAAACCTTCTGGCTATGGCACGTGTTGATGTGCCATCCTCTGTAGAGTCCAGGTATGGCCTCATGCTACCAGTAGTGACACTGACCCTAGCTAAATGTAAAACTAGTTAAAAAAAAAACCAGTCAGAAACGATAAATGGAAAATGTCAGTTTCCTCCACCTGTAAAACCATTTATATTTTGGGGGTGGCCTCATTGTGGCCCCTCTAGTGCACCTATTGTTGATTTCATCAACACCAAAGCAGCTGAACCTGATTAACAGCCCCTTCTGCTATTTAACTGACCGCATCAATATCCAAGAACTCTGATTAAAAGGGGTTCCTTTAATTTTTTGAGCAGTATATATGCAAACTGCCAGTGCTTGATGAACTCATCTGTTTCTATAGCGCACAAAGATAACATGAGGCTCCTTTTCTTAATTTAATATTATACCAAACATAAACGTCGCCATCGGGAACCGTTTGCATTGATCATGAATATTGTAATCTATGTGGCCTAATCAGGCAGATTTCCTGTTTAAAGTCCACACATCTCACAGTTACAAACCCCGTTTTAGACGGGATACTTTTCTAAATGCAGTAAAAATAAAAAATCTTTATTCAGCTGACTAAAATACAATGAAGATTTTCAATAATTTTACTGACCAACTTCATTGAATTTTGTAAATCTCCACAAATGTAGAATCTGATGGCTGAACAAAAGTTGGGACAGAGGCATGTTTCCCACTGGGTTCCATCGCCTTCCATTTTGGAGCTGAGGATACGGATTGTTACAGTTGGAACTCTTGTCCAGTCTTGCTTGATATAACGCTCAGCTGCTCAACAGTCTGTGGTCCATTGTCTGATTCTCCACTTCGTGATGCTCCAAACATTTTGAGTAGGAGAGAGATCTGAACCGTCAGCAGGTTAGTCAACCACACACGCTGTGTTTATGAGGCCATGCTGCTGTACCTGTACAGAATGTGGTCTGGCATTATCTTGCTGAAATAAGCATGGACGTCATTTTGATGGCAGCAATCTCAGAGTCAACGGTACCTTCACATGCATCGAGCTCAGCCATGACATGGGCATCGCAGATGCTTTTGCAGCTTTCACTGATGCCAGTGTGGATGGTCGTTTTCAGCAGTGGCAAAATAAGCTGAAGTGTGGACTCATCTGACCGCAGCACACGGTTCCACGGTCTTCTCGTCCGTCTGAGAACTCGGTGTTTCTGATGCATGGCTTCCCCCTTGCTGGATGCTGCAACAGCCTGTGTTAAGTGGCAATGGTTTTCTGAAGTGCTCACAAGCCCAGGTGGTTTTATTTGTCACAGTAGCATGATGGTTTGTTAGGCAATGTTACCTGAGGGCTCGAAGATCACATGGATTCACTGAGTCCTGACCTTACCCTTTACACGCTGAGCTGTCTCTGAATTCACACATTCTGCACTGTAGATGTTGACAGACCTGAATTCTCTGCAGCCTTTCATTGTGAAATTTTGTCTCTGAACTCACAAAATTTGGGAAAAACGGTGGAGCCACGACCCATCCTTGCTTCCAAAGACTGAGCCTTTCATGGATGCTACTTTTACACCCAGTCGTGACGCCTGTTACTCCCAGTTCGCCTGCTTAACGTGGAGTCTCCGAGCCACTGCTGCTTGAACCTTCTGAGCACTTTTTAAGCTTTTTTGCTGAGTGTGTTGCAGCCATCGAATTCTACATTTGTGCACATTTACAAAATACAGAGAAGTTTGTCAGTAAAACTGTTGGAAAATCTTTTCTTTGTACTTTTATCAGTTAAATAAAGCCTCCAGGGAATTAACATATGACAACTTTTACAGCATTTTGGAAAATATCCCAACTTTCTTTTACAGTCCAAATATTCTTTTACACAGTTTGGTTAAAAGCCCTCTAACTTCAGCAGTCAGTGCTGTAAATGTTTGTGCAGTGGTGAAGCAGAAAAACATGCTTACTTCTAAGGTATATATGGCTGATTGTGGTCACCATGGGCAGCAAAGGCAGCAGAATCCAGCGTGCGAAACTCCAAATATAGGCAACAGCAGCTGCAGGGGGGTGGCAGAGAAAACCTGAGTGTGGTTTGCATATGTGCCGAGCAAAGTTTGAGCACTTTGATCACATTTACTTAAATGTACACATTCACCTAATGGTGAGCTTTGTTTTTAGTGTGTATGAAACTCTTTCTGTACTCCACACATTTCGAAAGCCTGTGAATTTGTTTGTGACGATTACCCAACAGCAAGTTCACGCTGGACCAGACTCAGTAAAGAAGAGTTTAATTAAGAGGATCTATGAGTAAAAGAGGGGGACCCATCAGCAGATTTTGGTCCCTTATGAGCGTGAACCAGTCATGTATTTCAAAAGTTAATTTCTAGTGTTGGTTGCACAGTTAGGCTTTGTAACCAGGGGACAAACATTTAAAGCACTGTAAGGCACTTATGGCCTTTTTGAGCAACTTTTACATATTTTATTCTGCTTACAGCTGTGGAGGTAGCTTTCAGCCAGCTTGACGATGGTGCCGTTTCTGCTCAGCACACCACACCAGTACACGCCTTGCCTGTGGCTGGGCTCCAGCAGCTCCACGGTGAAGGAGCGCGGGCCCTCGGTCACCTTCAGTTTGCCTCCATCCGCCAAATGAGCGCTGTGACTGAAGGTGAAGCCGGTGCAGCACTCGGAGGAGCTCTGCAGGCACCAGACCCTCGGCAGGCTCTCGTGCTTCACTTCAAAGGGACATTTCAGCTTCTGCCAAAACACTGCCTCACAGGCACCTGCACGCAAGAGTCAGACGGTGTAACCACTACAGTCTGTGGCCACTACAGCATCACAGGTAATACTTCAAAGAACACGGGAAGTTATAATCCTTTTTTTTTTAAAAAAAAGACAGGTTCTAAAGAGCAAATATCTTCCTCCAAACATTAAGAGTCAGTTGTTTTCATTTCAGCTCATTTTGCTGTAATATTAAACCCCATCAGCTCACATTCCCTGACTTTTCCTGAAATGGGTTTATTCATCATATGGTGGATTTTGAGATGTTTAGGGTGAAAAGAAAAGCAAACTATGACTCCTTATACCCAGAGACACTGAGGGGGTCATTTTGACTCCCTTAGAAATCAGTGTAAAAAGTCATCACAAGCCCGGCTGCCTCACAACATACATACATTGTGATATGCTATGAGCCAGAGCTAGCTGGATGAGATTGATCGGTGAGTACACAGGGGGCTGCAGTTAGATAAAAGATGAATAATTATTGCTCTGAATGGACACACAGAGCTGGGCAGAGCAGTGTGGAAACCTAAGCTGCTCCACGCAAGAAATCCCAGCAAGTAAGGAGTGAAACCCAGAGCAGAGACCTGAGGAGCAGAGCTGAGGAGGTGAAGCTGCAGACTGATGTGGCACAGAGTGGATGATGGATGGGAGGGAGAGAGAGAAGTCTGGTGAAGAGAGGCAGAGGTGTAGGATGTGATAAACTTTCACTGTTCGGCTTTTACAATAATCAATTTATTAAAATGTGTTTCTTATTTGGCTACAGCCAACTGAGTGGTGAATATTAGAATGTTCCACAGTGAGGGCTCTGTTTTTATACCGTCAACTGAACCCACGCGTGATCCAAAATTAGTTTTTTACTTTTCCATAATGTTCTAATTCTACAATAATGACATCATTTATACATGCTAGTTATCATGTTGTTTGTCGTACCCTTTTGTTTATCAGTGGATTCTGAACCCCTTTCACCGTGGAGGTTTGAGTCAGGAAGGGCATCCTTTGTAAAACCTCTGACAAATTACCAAAGCGGATTAATCCGCTGTGGCGACCCCTTGGGGAGAATTCAAGGGAGCAGCGGAAGGAAGGAACTATATTTTACATTTACAATCTGTAATAAAATAAATAATTTTCAAACTAATAAAATCCCTAAAACTTCATCTGAAGTTCTTATTTTGTCAAATGTTACTAATAATTAGAAATCTACCTTCAGCTGGGTCGCCACGGCGCATTAATCCACACTGGTAATTTGGTAGAGGTTTTACGCCGGATGCCCCTCCTGAAGCAACCATCAATAGTGAGAGGGGCTTGTCCCCCCACCTGGGATCAAACCACGGACCACTACATTACCAAAAACTAAATAATAGTTTGAACGTTGTAGTCATGTAGAGAAATCCTAATATAGTGATGAACTTAAATAACCCTACATTCTTGGCCTGAATTATTGTTGCTACCCACCCCTGCAAACTTACTTTTCCTCTGAAGAGACACTTATATGTACAGTTAAAACCAGAAATTTACATTTTCTCACTGTCTGAAATTAACTCAGACTAAACTTCTCCTGTTTAGGTCAGTTAGGATTGCCAAAATCATTTCCATTTGCTAAATGCTGCAATAATAAGCGAGAGAATATTTTAGAGACATTTTTATTACTTTCTTTGAAGTCAGAAGTTTCCATACATTTCCTCAGTATTTGGTAGCATTGCCTTTAAACTGTATGACTTGGGTCAAGCATTTTGGGTATCCTTCCACATCTTTTCACAACAGTTTGCTGGAATTCTGGTCCATTCCTCCTGACAGAACTGGTGAAGCTGAGTCAGGTTTGTAGGCCGCCTTGCTTGCACACACCTTTTCAATTCTGCCTTTTCAAATTGCCCACAAATTTTCTGCGGGATTGATATCAGGGCTTTGTGATGGCCACTCCAAAACATTGACTTTGTTGTCCTTAAACCACTTTGTTACTATTTTGGCAGTGTGCCTATTGTCGCTGTCCATTTGGAAGATCCATTTGTTCTCAAGCTTCAACTTCCTGGCTCATGGCTTGAAATGTTGCTTTAATATTTCCACATAATGTTCTTTCTTCATGATGCTATCTATTTTATGATGTTCACCAGTTCCTCCTGCAGCAAAACAGCCCCACAACATGATGCTGCCAACCCCATACTTCACAGCTGGAATGATGTTTTCAGGTTTACAAGCTTCCCCCTTTTTCCTCTAAATGTAACGATGGTCACTACTTCTGTTTTCAACTGCATGTTGCATCTTCTGTTTATGTACAGATTCATTTCAGACAGGTGCTGGGACTGTAGCAGTTACATTACGTCTTTGTGAATTAGTCAAGTCAAACCACAGTCACTGGGATGATCACGGTCTCTTTATGTATATTATCTTCCTGCTTCAGTCTCACATCCCTGTTTTATGGAGAACCCAGTGAGAAAGAGAAGTCCCCCTCAGAATCCAGCCCCTCTGACTCAGAGACCAAGGACATGGTATGCTTAAATCTTATACTGCATGTTTCAACAGAACACATCTAACAAAGATGTTAAGTGTATAAACTCATAATATATGTCCCTCTGTCCTCATCATTATCATTATTGTTATTATTATTAGTAGTAGTAGTAGTAGTAGTAGCTGAAATAGCTAAGTATGGTTAAAACACAGGGTGTTTCAAAAAGATGGACCCAATTTGAAATCTCTATGTCTCTGCAACCACGAACTGCCTACAAATGAAACGTTTGCCACATGAAAGGGTGGGGCACAGAGTTTTAAATGACCACAACTAGGTGCCACTCACAGCGCTCCAGCCCCTCCTGCCTCAGTCAGGTTGCTAGCAAGAAAAAGACCACATTGAAATTGGGTCCATCTTTTTGAAACACCCTAATAACTGTAATATGAGACGGTACTCAAATAGTAATAAATTCTCACCAAGTGTGTGTGGGCATTTTAGACCTCTGTATTTATTTGAACAGATGAAGTGCCTTCTCATCAGAATCTAAAGTCACAAAATTTGACTTTTTGGCGGAAAGCTACAACAAACTGCATATTACAGGCACAGCACCAAATAAACAAAGTTATAGACCAGCTGTTGAACATAATAGATCATGCGATTATGGAGTTAGCAGTCAGACACGTGATAAATTAAAGTAAATGTTAGTGGTCCTCTGTGGGAAAACATTTGCCAAACTTTGGTCAAAGTTATTTGGTTACCTGATACATCTAAATAGGCTCTTTTTGCTGACTCTTAGATAGTAAACTGGATAACTGGCCCAGAATAATGCAATGGTTCACCTTTGTTGATACAAAATCCTTCCTATTTTTACCTGTGACCACGAAGGAGCTGCATCTTCATGCGCCTTCATGGTCACAACTCTTCTCTGCTGGGCAATCCAGGTCAACATACAGTACATAGCAGTAATACGCACAGCAATGGAAACCAGGAAGGATTTTTTTTTTTTAATCATAAAACCAAGTTGCAACAAAAAATGTTTTTGGTTTTATCATGGGAAAATCCCCACACTGCTTAGTTAATTAGTGGTGCATGAAGTATTGACATCACTTATTAGTAAAAGTACTAATGCCATACTATAGGAGGACTTTGTTACAAGTCCTGCATTGGGAATATTACTTATGAAAAAAGCATTTAAACATTATCACAAAAATGAAAGCAAAATTCCTAATGTGGAAAGATGTGCTCTGACTGTTAAATGCTTTATGTTATATGTTACATATCATAATGTCATTTTGTTATTTTTGCACATGCATTAATGCATGTGCAATTTACTGTTGCAGCTTGTTGACTGGAATTGCAGTGAATGAGTGTTTTCATTGTGGCATAGCATTTTGCCAATCAATTTAGATTTGAGAGATGGCATCAGGTGTTCTAAACAGTCATCAAAACAGCAATGCAAATTCGCATTGATTATTCACTTGACTTATTAAACTAACAATTTCATGTGTACTTACATAAATTGTTGGGTAGTTTGATTCATAACAAAACATAATAATTTTAAGCTTTTCATTTTTTGTGTGCAAAAATCATGATTTCCAAACCAACCAGTTACTAAAGCTGTCAGATAAAAGTAGTGAAATAAAAAGTCAGTCTTTCCCTTTGTGATGCAGTTGAGAAATAGAAGGTGCCACTGCAATAAAGGTCCTCAATTTAAAAACCTGTGCAGTATTTGAGTAAATGTTCTTAGTTACACATAAGGGTAACAGAGGACATATCCAGGCTTGTCATTTGACATTTGTCTCTCTTTTGGTCACAGTGAATCATGTTCAGCTTCGTGTTTTTGGCATACATATGAATGCTCATGCATTTGGCGGTTAAACACATCCAAGCAGAAACATCAAGTCAGTTCACCCAAACTCCTCTACAGTGCCACTAGTGGTTAAAAATACCACAGCATATTTTCAATCACTGTAATAGTACATTTAGGGCAAGGAGGCACAGTGTTTGAGGAGGAGAAGGGCAGATTCCAGTCATCTTTACAACGCAAATTATGAAGGAGAGAGCCTCATTTTGAAGAAACGCTATCATTACCAATAACATCGATGTTAGACAGTCTGCCAGTCTGCCTGATTATGTTCTTGTGTATTTACAAAAATTATACCAAGGTGTCACAGTTAATTTCCCAATGATATATTGATGTCTAAAAAAGCTGCATGCTGAGCTCCTAAAATAAAGTCAACTCCTTTAAGATGGCACTCTGTCAACTGTTGTAAGAGGAAAGTTTGGGTCATGACTCAGCTGGACTGTCTGTGACTCCATGTCACCTGAGTGATAGACTGAGGTCATTCCCTGCATGTTTATAGCAGTGTAAGTCAAAGTCTCAGACTGGAGTCATCACCCTGTGCCTACACACAGCTGAGACTGCAGTAAAGTGATTACATCTCCAGACCAATTAAATCTCCATCTCTTTGTCACTTTGCAGACCTTATTACTGTTCAAATTGTAGATGCATGCAAGTTACCAGATATGGTTGCAAACATATGTCATACGCAGTTCATTGGCTGTTTTATGATTCTCCTCTTGTTTTAGGGCTTCTGCTCATGGCTCTCATCTCTTTACCATATGAAGTAAGTAAACTTAAATCAGCTGCCCCTGTAATTATTTCATCTTTCTTTAATCTTAGCTTATGACCCTTTGTTGGCCCCTTGTCTTCAAAGCTCAAGTCACCATCAAATGCAAAGTCTTTTCATATATTTCATTTAGCAACAAAAACAAACGAGTCTGGGCTCTTGCGACCGCTGGTGCCATGGTTTCCCATTGAATATTTGCACTTGCTCAAGTCTGACTGCACACATCAGATTTGGAGCTGTAAAAAAGCAATTTCCGTGGTATCCATGGTTTCCATACTATTATGGTGGATTTGGGTGCCTCTGTTTTTAGCTCCCCTGCCAGTGGCTCACCCTGGGATCCCATGCAAAGTGAAAACCCACCATGCGAGTTCTTAATGTGTGGGCTACCGTGAGATCAACACGCACTTCTTTTCTTCCTTTTTTTTCTTCTTTTTTTTCACGCTTTTTTCTATTTTATGACACTGGGTTTCCTGAACCTCCCTGGTCTGGTAACCACACATTCTGACACCAAAGTAGTGGTGCCACAGTTTTACTCATGAGGTAGAAGTTGTAGGCCCATTTGTTCAGGTTCAGCAATATGTAGAAATTTCATCACTGACATGTCAAGAACAGTTTGCAGTATCTCTCTATTTATCAAGCAGTGTGGAAAGTCTGGGCATTCGCGGATTCTGGGAGTACCTCTTCTTTCTTTTTCTGCAGGGATGAGGAGATCCGTAGCAAATGTGGCATTGACGCCGTGACGTACTTGTCCTTCCAGCGCCACATCATCCTACTCATGACAGTGGTTTCCCTGCTGTCCTTGGCCGTAATCCTGCCGGTCAACATTTCCGGCAACCTCCTGGGTATTTTGGTCCTCACAGGATGGTCTAGTTAGCTGAAAGCCAAGGGATATCCTTAACCTCAGGAGACACACACTGGGCTCTTCATAGGAAGAGAAGCTTGGCCTCACACACACACACACACACACATACACATACACACGTTTAAAAAAAATATTGCTTAAATGCAGAGGAACATTACCTGTGGTACAGCTAAGTTAAAAACAGGCCTATGTCTTCCAAAACTTAAATTAAGTCAAAAGGTAATTTTATCCAAAATAAACACTGCTTACATGCACAAAGGCTGCACTTCATCTAAAGGGAGTTGCTAGCATACCAGTGGTAAGTCATCAAG
This sequence comes from Etroplus canarensis, assembly GCA_015106775.1. Classification (NCBI taxonomy): domain Eukaryota; kingdom Metazoa; phylum Chordata; class Actinopteri; order Cichliformes; family Cichlidae; genus Etroplus; species Etroplus canarensis. Next base: position 10,869 of record VUQH01055259.1, on the reverse strand, counting down.
CACTTCCTCAAGTTAGATTGTAGAAATAGAAAGTGCTTAATTTCCTCCTAACATACACATGTAGGTGCCAGGGGTGGGATGGTGCACAAAACAGGCTGCTAAATAGCAGCAGAAATGCCTTTTGGCAGTTGTGTGCTTATTTTGTAGGAAGTGTTGAGAAAGCCTTTCCACAACAGGAAGTCTATGAAGAGCAGGGCTCATCAGCCGTTTTTATTATGGCTGGCTGTCATCATATAGACCAGTGCATCACCATCATTAAATAAATAAGCCAACACCCATAGACAGGCTGCCATGGTGACAGCAAACACAGGGTTCTTAAATTGAAACAGCACGGTTAGACATGTTTAAACTCGAAATTCATTGAGATGAGAGCTATATCATTTGACTGGATGGAAAACATTTTCTCTGAATAGTGGCATTGCTTCATTTCTACATTGTCCCAGACAAAAGAGGAGGGGTTTCCTTTAGGTCATTATAGAAATTAAAATGTCTCACTTTCTGTCGTGTTTTATTATTTTTACAGGAGACAGTCCTGAAAACTTTGGAAGAACAACACTGGCGAATGTTAGTGCAAAGTAAGTCTAACAATGCAGGCATGACATCAGATCTCATGAAACATCCCAGAACTGTGAACAAACATGGGTTGTCTGTAATTGTTATGTTTATTTATGTTCCTCAAAGGGACAGCTTTCTGTGGCTGCACAGCGTCTTTGCTCTGGTTTACTTCATTATCACGTTGCTGTGTATGGCTCACCATTCACTACGGCTGGAATACAGAGAAGATGAGAAGGTCTGTTACCATCACATCATACTGCCCAACTATCAAGGCCCCGCCATCTTTTTCACTGCAAATACACAAAGTGGGCAAAAGTATTAGGCCATAACTCTTAATTGTTAAATTCAGATGTTTCATTCAATTCTATAGCCGCAGGTGTATAAAATGGAGAACCTATCCATGCAGTCTGCTTTTACATTGAGGATTGTTCTTGGGATTTCACTGGATTCCAGCGTTGTGCTGTGGTGGTCAGTTTGTGGGGTTTCTTCTTTCCACAATATTCCACAATCAGCTGTAAGTTGTACTGTTGTTACAAGGTTTTCACTTTAGAGCACTGAAAACATCTTCTGTGAAATGACCAATCATGCTTCTCTATCTAGCAGTCAGGTGGACGAGTCTGGATTTAGTGAATGCCAGGAGAATATTACCTATCTGACTGTATTGTGCCAGTCCTGAGGAATAATCCTATAGGGCTGTTTTTTTGGGCTTGGCCAAGGCCCTTTGGTTTCAGTGAAAGGAACTCTTGATGCTTCAGGCTGACAAGGAACTTTTGGAAAATTCTATGCTTACAACTTTGTGTAAACAGTTTGGGGAAGGCCCTTTTCTGTTCTAGCATGACTTTGCCCCTGTGCCTAAAGCAAGGTCCATAAAGGCATGGTTGGATGAGCTTGGTGCGGAAGAACTTGACTGGCCTGACCTCAACCCCAGCAAATACCTGGGGGATGAACTAGAATGGAGACTGTGAGCCAGGCTCTCTCATCCAACATTGGTGTCTGAACTCACAAATCCTCTTTTAGATGAATGGGAAAAATTCCCACAGGCATACTCCAAATTCTTGTAGAAAGCTTTCCCAGAAGAGTGGAAGCTGCAATAGCTGCAAAGGGGTGACCATATTGGTCCCAATGGCTTTAGATTGGGAGGTCATAAAAGCTTCTGTGTATATAATGTGTAGATGGTCCAATATTTTTGTCCACATAGTGTATCTTATCAAGTAAATTTATCTATATTTCTTATAGATGCTTTAGTATACTGTAATAGTATCTTAAACTTCTTTTATTATCAAGACAACCTTTGGCTGCTCCTTTGTCTTTTTTGTTGCACAATTGAAAGATTTTCTACAGTAATAAATATGTTTATACACCACTTTCCCTAACAGAAAAGAGAATCATACAAAAGAACAAACAGAAAACAGAAGTCATAAAAAGATGAAATGACCAATATGAAAGCTTAGAGGTTAACACAGCTCTCCTCTGGGATTCCTAGTTTTTCCCACCATGAAAAACTTTATACATTAGTTCTCCTGCCATTGTGCCCTTGACCAGCTCACATCTAGAGCTGGGTCATAGGTGCTTCATTCCTTGTAATACCTAAAATGGGCTAAGTACAGAGAAAAAATATTTTCCTATGGTGATAAATAATGATTTTTGTCATTTGTTTCCGTGTTAGATTGAAAAGACCCTCAAAGGGAAAACAAGACAAAGACTTTGCAAATTGCTAGTTATTCACTACTGTAGCTTGGTGAATGCCTACATTTGCTCATTAATGCCTAACAATGAGTACAGTTGAGGCTGATGGGTATGCATTAGTATCATTATTCATCAATAAACTAAAGAATTTGGAATCATAATAATATAATGTACTAATTAAAAAGATTTGTCTCACCAAACTGATTAGTCATGAACATGAAACTGGAACTGGAGGAAAAGCTAAAGAGAGCCTGTGTGGACCTTAAAATCTTGAGCAGAATTTTAGGAATCTTTTTAGGACAACAACCTTTCCCCAGAGTCCTTTAATAAGATGTTAAGGATTTTTAAAATAGCACTTTATATTATGGTGTTTGCATTATGTATTGCAGGTAGCCAGGACACTCATGATTACCTCCATCCCCAGGGAGATCTCTGACCCAGGACTCATCACCAAACACTTCCAGTACAAATGTTTTCTTCTTCTTGTATTGTTAAGTCAAGTTAAATCATCTGCCTATATTAATCAGGGAGCTCTGACTGTTTTTTTTTTAAATTCATGTACATCCACACTCAGTAAATTCATTATGATGAACTTCTTTTTCTCTGTTCTCTAGTGAGGCCTACCCCAGCTGTACTGTCACCGACATCCGTTTCTGCTTTGATGTCCACAAGCTGATGAGGCTGGACTTGGAGAGGTGCGGCAGCTTTTACAGACTGGAGCATCATAGTTTTTGGTCATATGGCTCTTGTCTGAGGATGGCGTGTTTTTCAGGCGCAAGGCAATGAAAGGCAGGCTGTATTTTGCTACAAAGGCCAAAAAGGAGGGAAAAATCATGATCAAGACTCATCCATGTGCTCAGATCTTCTGTTGTGACATATGTGGCTTTGAAAAGGTAAGTTTTGTCAGAATTTAGTTTGCACGTGGCCTTCTCCTGTACTGCACAGGAAGGGGATCACCACTGGATGGCACTGTAATGCAAAAATAGGTAAATGTGTAACCATAATGGGATCTTTTGCCAGTCTAAATTTTGGAAACTTGGAGTGAAAGATGAAGTGAGTAATGTAAGCTTTAACTTTTTCTGCAGGTGGATGCAGAGCAGTACTACAGCGAATTAGAAGAGAAGCGGACAGATGAATTTAACGCTGAGAAGAACCGTATCTCCATGAAAAGGTTGGGCATCGCCTTCGTGACCTTCCGTGATGAGAGGATGACTGCTGTGTGAGTAAACAACACCATGACATTGTGGTTTATGTTTGAGAAGTCCCCATCATACAGATGCTGTCACGGCAGGGAGTGACCTCAAAATGCATGGTAGCTTTGCTGAGTACTGATACAACACATTTTGAACATCTTGTTTTGTTTTGTCATCCAGCATTGTGAAGGACTACAGTCGCGTGCACTGTCGCCGCAGACCCCAGCAGTCCAGCATTACTACTGTGGTGCAGTCACACAAATGGGGCATCAGCTACGCACCTGCTCCAAGTGACATTATCTGGTGAGGGCAGTTACTTTACTTTAATTCACAGTGATTATATCTTGGTATCGCTTAAATTATTCTGGTATTCTGGTAATTTCCTCTAATTATCCTCCAAGTCTCAAAATTTTCTAAATTGACAACTGCATACCTGTTCCATCTGAAAAGGAGAAATTCATCCTTATCTTGCTAATGACCATGGCAAGCTGTGACCTATCCCAGCATGCACTGGACAAATAACCAGGCACACTCTTGGCAAACAACAATTCACACCTGCAGAACAAGAAATGTATTAACCTAACCTACATGTCTTCTGACTGTGGTAGGAAATTGGAGCACCCAAAGGAAACCCGCACAGTCACACATTTTGAGTGCAATATCCAATTTTACATGACTTGTGCATCATTTAGACACATTTCCCTGTAATTAAGCCTGACATATTTGGGATCTCTGGAAACCTCTGGATCAAGACTAGACTTTGGATCAAAGTCCTGTGGGCTTTAGTAATGCTTGTCCGTGCAACTTTAGCTTGTGATGATGGATCTAAATAGTCCTATTTAGAGAAGAGGTATGAATTATGCAAATGTTGTGTATTCGTACATTTGATTCCAGTCCTGCGTTTGATACTTTTGATCACCATAATTTTGGTTAAGAGCTTCAGGCACTTGGTGGAACAGCTTTGGTGTGGTTCCTCTCGTAACATTGCTTTTCATAATTACTCAACTAAGTTTCCTTCTTGTGGTGTTCCCCAAGTTTCTGTCCCAAGCCCGATGCTGCCTGTATGGTAAAGCCACTTTTAAAGTCTGTGATCAGTGTTGTGTAGCTGTTCAATTATGCATTTTGTTCAAGTTTCGAAATAAGTCAAATGTTTCTGTTCTACTGAATTGCCTCAACCTTTATAAAAGACTGGATGCCAGGAATTTTTCTATGGCTGAATAGTGCGAGGGTCTTATTTCTGCCCCAGCTAATATTTTTCCAAAGGTGACTCAGGGTGTCTGTAACCTGGGCTCTGTATCTGTACCCCATGTAATCTTTGTTGAATATCATTATAGGCCAAGCTTTAAGACTTGATCAGCATGTCAGTTGTGTGTTTCTACCAGCTATGGAGCATGGCTAAACTCAGTATCTGTTGAATATATAGCTGAGACTAAGATGGTCATCTCAATCTACCTTGACTACTACAGTTCCCTTTTCAGCTTCTTATCAGTAGCTCTCGTCTGTCATTCCAAAGGAATGCACCATACACCCATGGATGATGTCATCTGAGCTACAGTAAATCGGGTCAGAACAAAGATGGCTTGTAATTTCTAAATTTGGTTAAAAAGTGGAGTCTAAATCATATTCATTCATTGTTTCAAAAATGCAAAACATGCCCTGCGTTTGATACTGCATTTTACTTGTTTGTGAAATGGTTGAGATCAAACGGGCACAAAAAAGGAGAATGATCAGGTATCAAATCTGCTGGTTGTCTGTGGAGTTTGCAAAAGTACTGAGGACAGAAAAAACATTCCTCCACTTTTCAGCCAAATTTCAATATTGTTTTCCATCTGGCAAAGTCATTTTTTCAATGAGTTTTTGTTGATTTCTTTACATTTACATTGCATTTCTTTATGAATTCAAAATATTGTTTAAGATCTTTGCGATTGGGTTTTGAGTCTTGCATGGTCTGACACCTGTCCATATGAAAGAGCAGTTGCAGTCATACAATACCATTGGGAATCCGAGCGTCTTGGACCAGGCTTGGAGGCTGTGGCTCCTAAACATTGGACCTCTCTCATATAATTAGACTCTGGACAACTCAAGACCCATTTGTTTAATCTCCCTTTTGTTCATTTGTTTTAGTCCATTTTTTAGTCTTTCCTCATGATTTTGGTTGGCTGTCAGCATTTAATATCTGTTGTTATATGCTTTTCAGTCTTAATGGTGAAGCACTTCATGATGTCGGCTCTTGAAAGGTGCAATATAAATAACACAATGGACATTTTAGCTATTAGTATCTGTATTAGAATTGCTCTTCCAGTTTCTTTTTAAATTTTGACTTCAAAGACATTTGAGTTGTACATTGCCAGTGTTTTGGTGTTTGTAAGTAGCCAATCTGAAAGACTGTGTAAAGCTTTAATCAGTATCCATGGCTGGATTAGCTCCAGTGCATGTTTCTTATCTTGGAAAGCAAATGCAGCAGTTCCAGTGAGATTATGTAACAAATGAGTGCTGCATATTTATGGGAGATTAACCAAAGCGACTCGCTGTTTGAGCTTCACACCTGATTGATCGCAGTGCGTTTGTGTCTATGTATGAACCTGTATTTTCTGTGGTAATCTGAGACTGAGAGGTAAACACCCTTTCCTCTTAGAAGAGCCCACTCATCTGGCCATTTAAGGCATATGTCAATACATAAATTGCATTTATGTCACGAGAGGATAATGTGTTAATTGTCCTGTGTATCCTGTTGTATGAAGGTTAACTTAGTCTTGTTATTTTTCCCATCACTAGGGAAAACCTGTCAGTGTGTGGCTCTCGATGGTGGCTTCGCTGTGTCCTCCTCAACATCCTCCTCTTCCTGCTGCTCTTCTTCCTCACGACTCCTGCTATCATCGTCAATACCATGGATAAGTTCAACGTCACAAAGCCTGTGGAGAGTCTCAGGGTTAGAGTTTCAAAACACTTTAAACTTATTAACTTCTGTGCTTCTTTCTGAACCTCTTTACTTTCATTAATTGGCAATTTTGCTGTCCTATACAGAGCCCTGTCATTACCCAGTTCTTTCCGACCCTTCTGCTGTGGGCGTTTTCAGTGCTCCTGCCCTTCATCGTCTACTACTCCGCCTTCTTTGAGTCCCACTGGACCAGGTGCTCACCAGCCATCGACTAACGCTCTCCTCAGTCCTCTGAAGTAGAAATACAAATCATTTGCTTCTTCAGATGAATCGCTCATGCATAGCAGCTTGTCTCCCTCTCAACTCTCAGTATTTTTCCTTTTTCTATCTAATTTTTTTTCTTTTCACCCTCTTGCTCTTTTTACTCTCCCCCTTCTCTCTCCTTCTCCTTGTCACTCTCTCTGCACTGTTATTCTGGGCAGGTTGTCATAGAGATTTCCATGTGAGGATAATGATATGAACAGTAGTCACCGTGCGCTGTTCCTCTGTGCATGGTGACTAGCAGGAGGAAGAACAAGTGTGCATAAGGACAACCTCACACAGCACCTATAAGCACCCTTTCTTTACATAACCACCCCCACAAACATGTTGTGCAGGCGTGATGTGTGAAGAACTGTTTACTGTAGTGAAAAGTGTAGTTTGTGCTAATGGGGGGAAAAAACCTGCAATTGTAGAGTCACGTGATTTCTCATTTTAGTATTTCATAAATGTTGTTTTTTTTTTTAGGTATATGTTGTAACTAGATATGCACTGCATGTTCTTATGGTACCTTATATTCATTTCATGTCTCAGATCTGGTGAGAACCAAGTAACAATGCACAAGTGTTTTTTATTGCTGGTCTTCATGGTCATCATCCTACCTTCACTTGGTCTGTCCAGGTACAGCTACAGTGCCTCCTCTTAAAGATATTTTAACGTAATTCTTTTGATTATTTCTTTTTTTAACATTTGGCTACTTTTTCTGTTTTATTTTTGCTTTAGCCTTGACCTCTTTTTCACCTGGCTCTTTGACGTCAACTTCCTGGATGAGAAGGAAGTCAAATTTCAGTAAGATTACACTTGTTGTTGAAATGGAATAAGGGGTGCAATCAAAAGTATTCTGAGTATTAGTCCATAAAAGTCAAAAACCATACCTGATTTAAATTTGGCATATTTCACCTTCAAGATTATGTTCTTGTGCATCTATACACCATTTTCAGCTCAGCTGTAATTTTAGATTACTCATTGGAAGTCCAGTTCTGGTCCCCTTGTCCTATGCTTCTGTAATATGCACTTTACCTTGATTTTCATTTTCTGGAAGTGGAAAAATGGTAAATGAGCAGGTGCTTGCACTTACTAGCCACTTCATTAGATGCACCTTGCTAAAGCAGGTTACCTTCAGAACTGCGTTGATCATTTGCATTTGGTCCAGTTTGTCATGATAGCATCACACAGTTGCTGCAGATGCGTTGGCTACGCATCCATGATGCAAATCTCCCAGAGCTGGTCTATTGGAATGAAATCTGATGACTGTGGAGGCCATTTGAGTACAGTGAACTCACTGACATGTTCAAGAAAATAGTTTAAGATGATTTGAGCTTTGTGATATGGTGTTAGCCTGCTGGAAGCAGCCTTCAGAAGATGGGTCCATTGTAGTCATATAGGAATAGATATGTACAGCAACAGTACTTAGCTGGCTTTGGCATTTAAATGATGCTCACTTGGCACTGAGAGGCCTAAAATGTGCCAACAAAATAACCCCCATACATTTACACCACCACCAAGAGCCTGAGCTGTTGATACAAGGCAGGATGGATCCATGCTTTCATGCGATTTGCTCCAAATATTGACCCCGCCATCTGAACGTCACAGCAAAAATTGAGACTCATCGGACCAGGCAATGTTCTTTCAATCTTTTGTCCAAGTTTGGTGATCCAGTGCAAATTGTAGCCTCAGGTTCCTGTTCTTAGCTGACAGGAGTGGAATCTGGTGAGTAAATCATAGCTGAGTAAGTGGTGAATGCTGAAATGTCCCTCTTTAGATGCCTCAGGATGTTATAGCAGAACTCTGTGCTGACACTCTGATCATGGGGGGCAAACTCCTCGTGCAGCAACTCATGTGTGAGTAAAAAAGTTAGGTCATGTTGAAACAGAAGTTGAGGTTTTCTACCTGTAATACTGTGAGGTCCATGGTCAAACTTCAGATCACACAGTTTAAGTGGTCATAACAGGACTTCCAGAGAACAATCTTAAGAACTGCAAGAAGATGACCTTGAAGGGGAAATCTTCCAAATTTAAATCGGTTGTCATTTTAATTTTTATGGGCTATATGGGCGCTTTCTGGTTAAACCTTTTATATTTATATCTGTGTGTTAATGCAGGTGTGTGTTTCTTCCTGACAACGGTGCATTTTTTGTAAACTACGTAATTACATCCAGTTTGATCGGCACATCTATGGAACTGCTTCGTATCCCAGCACTGACAGTGTATGCCCTCCGCCTCTGCTTTGCAAAATCCCAAGCTGAGCGGATTCATGTCAGACGGGTAAGCAGAGGTTTGGTGCTTATCTTGGCATTCGAACATGCTCTTTGATTAAAACTTTACGAAACTGCTATATTTGTTATATGTCTTTAGAGTCAAGCTTATGAATTCCAGTTTGGCCTTGAGTACGCCTGGACCATGTGTATCTTTGCTGTCAGTATGACCTACAGCATCACATGTCCCATCATTACACCCTTTGGTGAGTGGCATACAATTACCCCCTTGTAATATCACCTACCTCTTCTTCTAAACCTCTTTTCTCAGCCATCTGCATCCCAACATGTCCTCTCTTAGTTGTGTTTGTGTGTGTACTGTGTCTCCTCATACTGTAACCTCATTCTCCTCTGCTGCCTGCCAGTTTGATGCAGACTGTGTGAATTTGCTGCTGTAGTCCCAGACACCCAGACACAGTGAGTTGTGAGCCAGACGCCCACTCTGCTCCTGTCTCTGCCCGGAGCTCACCAAGCTTCTATTTACTTCGGCAGCCTAATCGTCAGGCCAAGCAGGCCCCTTTCGTACATTAAACTCTTTCTGCTTGCATTTCACCTGTGGGTTTTTTTATTTCTTTTCCAGGCTGGAATTTTCCATTTTCAACACATAATAACCCTCCGTTGGTCCACTGCAGCGAGAATACTAACAGGGACTATCACAGGGAGATTATATTTATCTCACATTTTGTTTCTCTTCATTGGCTCCCTGTTAAATCCAGAACTGAATTTAAAATCCTTCTTTTCACATAAAAAGTCTTGAATGATCACGCCCTATCATTATTTCGGAGACCTTTTTAGTATGATATCATCCCATCAGAGCACTTCGCTCTCAGAGTGCAGGCTTACTTGTGGTTTCTTGAGTTCTCAAAAGCAGATTGGGAGGCAGGGCCCAGGCCCCTCTCCTGTGGAATCAGCTGCCAGTTTGGGTTCAGGAGACAGATATCCTCTCTACTTATAAGATTAGGCTTAAAATTTCCCTTTTTGATAAAGCTTATAGTTGGGGCTGGGTCAGGTGAACCTGAACTATCCCTTAGTTATGCTGCTATTGGCCTAGGCTTCTGAGGAACTTCCCATGATGCACTGAACATTTCTTCTCTGCTCCCCTCTTTTCACTCCCTTTGATTTTCTTTATACTTACTACACATCATTAACCTCTGTCTTCTTGCTCCAATAGTTTGTGCTTTGTTTTTATCTCTCTTTGCTCTCCTTTTGTCTTCTCCTTTCTGTCACTCCCCAACTGTTTGTCTCTTCTTGTGCCTGGTTCAGGTCTCCTCCTCAGTGTTTGCAAGTGATTGTTGGGGGGGTTCTAATTGTTATTACACTATAAAACACCTTGAGGCAACTGTTGTTGTGAATTGTCGCTATATAAACAAAACTGAACTTAACCGAATAATTCTTGATAAACCCAGAAATATTTAGTGTAGCTATTATGTGTTTGAGGCTCGAAAGTCTTATATGTGGAGGTTGGTACATTAGGGAGTGTGTTAAAGGTTTATTGTGATTCTGCTTTAAATCAACTACTGTACACTGCTCTCCCATTTCATTGTGAATACAGTTTTAGATAATTAAATGGGTTCACTCTGTCATATACACTCCTTCTGGTTTCTGTTAATTTTCTATTTCTTCTTCTTCTTCTTTCGGCTGCTCCCGTTAGGGGTCACCACAGTGGATCATCTGCCTCCATCTCACTCTGTCCCTTGCGTCCGCTTCCCTCACACCAACCCTCTGCATGTCCTCCTTCACTACATCCATGAATCTTCTCTGTGGTCTTCCTCTTCTCCTCCTGCCTGGCAGCTCCATCTTCAACATCCTTTGTCTGATATATCCACTATCCCCCCTCTGCACATGTCCAAACCATCTCAGCCTTGCCTCTCTGACTTTTTCTCCAAACTTCTCAACCTGAGCTGTCCCTCTGATGTACTCATTTCTAATCCTGTCCATCCTGGTCACTCCCAGGGAAAATCTCAACATCTTCAATTATGCCACAA